>DWKC01000342.1:0-13489 GCA_018249195.1 Racta chiria
GATGCCAAATTGGTTATGTCATACATATAATAGATCTGTAGCTGATCGCTGTCTGTATATAGAAGATATGTGGAAGAAAGTTACGGGGGGTTGTAGTAAGGAATATTCCAAAATAACCATTTTGAGGATTTGTCTATTTATCTGTTTCTCTGTTTTTTCTGTGCCTTTGTTTGCGGTAAACTCAGAAACAGCTGATTTGATTTGAATGCGCTTTCACCGAGCTAAGCTTGGGCTTTGGGCTAAGCTTGGATTAACACTTAGGGTATCTTTATTAAAATCGATGCACAAATAAGAAATGTAGGTATAATAATTTAAAGAATTCCGTCCATACATATTACGAGCGAACGGAGTCGCTTGCGCAGCTTGTTACGAATTTGTGCGTTCGTACCAAACTACAGTATTTTAACAATAGGGGTCTTCATACTCGACTACAGTCACTCACACTTGGCCTATTATCTTTAACAAATATCAAAACACAGTATCTTAACTGAATAATGAATACGAAGAATCTCTGTTATAGGATCTAACTGGCGCCAATTTGTAAAGACCACAATGCAGCGGTGGATCAAAGGCCAAGCATGGAGAGATCTTAAATTATTTAACAGTCCAATCATCTTGTTTAGTCTCGTTATTGTCACTTGCGTATGACGTATATAGGTACATGCTGCTGTGCCCTACAGAGGGTCCATGTAAGACTAACATTGTATATTACTAAGTATTAGGACAGGTCCTACATAAATGACATGGAACGCAATAAACTTAAATGTTTATTGGTATATGAACATCGATACTAGATACTAGTACCTGGTATCGAGCTTAGCTCGGTGTTTATATAGTAACACCGCCACCTACTGCCATTTAGACGGTATATGAAAACTCATTTCCACAAAAATGAAACCTTCAAAAATCGATTCTTTAACCCAAAATCACCAATTATAAATTTTCATTGTAATAATTAGGGCGGTTATACCGAACTATATTTATATAAGTATAAAGCTATATTTATATATGTATACTTACATTATTTGGGATATTTTGGCCCTAATTCACTTCAAACCATATTTTACGCTACCTATTCATACATATAATAAATCTGTATGTATTTATTGGGCTAAGCTCGAACTGACACTTGTGTATTTTTATTGAAATCGGTGCAAAAATTAAAAAAGATACGATAACTTAAACATTTCCGTCTATGTTTCCGGATATATTTCCTAATATTTCCGAATATTTCCGGAGTCGCGGGCACAGCTAGTATTGAAATAAATTCACGTCACGTACTGGGCAGTTGGTCCATCTGCCGAGGTATCTGACCAGTGTTTGTTCTGTAAGCGTATGTTAATATTAGGGTTATTCAATTTCTATATCGCGTACTCTCTATAGTTTGGATTCACTTTGTTTAGTACTGTAGTGCAATAAACGTATCCATCTAAAAAAAATAGCATGCCTCTTCTTTGTATTTGTCTTATGTGTATACTGTGATGCCAGTCATGTATTTTTCTTTCTTTGCAACCCTTATCAATCCTGCTACTGGGCTTGGGTCTCCAAGCACAATGTGAGGGGTATAAGCCCTCGTCCACCACGTTGGCCAAGTACGGATTGGTAGACCTCATACCTTTGAGGACTCTGAGAAGTCTCGGGAGTGCAGTTTTCCCCACGATGTTTTCCTTCACCGTAGCAAGTGATAATCAATTTCTAATAATTTGAAAACTAGAAGTGCGCGCAGCAGGATTTCAATCCGGTTCTCCCGTTCAAGAGACCAACGTTCAAACTATTAGGCTATCATTGCAGTTATGTATTATTACTTTAGTTTATTACCAAAATATTACAAAGACTATTTATTGTATTACAATTTAATGACTCCAAATGTGACTAATCTATAGCCTTTCATTTTAGGCCAGAGGAACTAAACACGATGAACCCCAGTGAAGATGAACCATCGTCTGGTTTAAATGGAAGATTGAGGCCGAGAAAGATCGCTATACCCAGCCCTCTGTCAATCAAACAAATCATAAGCAAATATGACGGTAAACAAACGCAAGAAAAACCTAAGCGTTCAAGCACCCCGTCCAAAGCTTCCCAAAGCAAATCAGAAGATCTACGTAACATTTCCAATTCATCGCCTACTCCTCAATTTCTATGTCCTTATTGCGATAGAAAATTTGGTTCAAAACAAACTATATCTAAACATATCCGACGATCACATCTTTCAGCCTCTAAACTAGTTACTTCTGTAGTTTGCCTATTTTGCAACCATGTCGAAACGGAACCAAGCGACATTATTCGTCATATGATAGACAGCCACCCTAATCAATATTTCGCTTGTCTTGATTGCCACACTCGTTTCCCCTCTACGAAGGAATTGGCTGAACACAAGCTCAATATTTGCGAAAAGCAAAAGATAACTTATCGTAGCAAATTGCGTCGAAAAACAACTAAGAAAAGTCAAAAGGCTCTAGACTCCCAAGAAAAAGAGGACTTTTCCGGACACAGTTTTAACGGTATAGTCATTTCTTGTGAACTTAAGCCGACACACATACACGATGAGGCCGACATTGAAGATAACATTACAACGAATTTAATTTTACCTCCCAGCAAGAATATTTCATCTTCTGCTGTATTGGAGAAAAACGCTGTAATTGTGCTGGATGATATTCAGTGGAATAGGAGGATACCATCAAATTTTTCCTTCCATAATACTGATGCCGATCAAATACTATCTCGGTTGGGTGTGGTTCATAGATCACCTAAAACTGGCGAGTCAACTAAAAAGGATTGGTTCAGGGCCATCGAGGATGCTACTCAAAAGTTTGAAAAGTGTTTTGACACCAGTTTCTATTCCAAAGTTGCTAGCAATGTCCAGGAGAACTTGACAAAATTTCTGGATGGGTCGTTTAATTTTAACCCTGACGCAGACAGCACTATTAAGACGCGAAAGTCGAAAAATAGTGTAGTCATAAATACAGCTGAAGGTTTTCCGATATTGTTAGCCTGCGAGCAATTTTCTCGCAACACTTACGATGGTTATATACCACGTACTATAGCACCAAAGCATAAGTGGAAATGGGACAATCTGGAAAATGAAAAGCTTTGGAATCCCGATCAAATAAAAAGAGATACTCACGCCAACAACTGTATCATTACTCTAGTATCAAGTTTAGACATTTGGACACAACTACGCATGCGACGTAAGTTTGAAGATAAATTTAACATTTCACCCGTTGAAAAAAAGACTGTGAAGCAAAATGTGATTAGTAAGGAACTCAAAGAAATACTCGAAAGTAGGGAAATACCCACAAGTAACTCGCAAACCTCAAAATATATAAACAATTCGTTACCAATTACTAATGAAGAAGACTTTCCAATATCGTTGGGATTGATGCCTTGTGTCCAAAAATTTAATGTAAAACCAGCAGTCCTGAGCGGAGAGTGGGTTAGGCCAAGGTGTTATGTATGTTGTGCGTGCGGAGCTCAGTCGAAGGACTCTCGAGCATTGAGTCTACATGTTTCATCAGAGCATCCTAACGCTCAAGTGCAACACTACGAAATAGTTGGTGAATCACTACTGAAGGCGGATATTTTGAAACACCTGTACGTGCCTCCTAATCAAAACGTCAATAGAATCCGGCCACCAAGAGGGTTTAGGGATTGCACCAAATGCATGAAATCTATAACCATTGAAGATCTGCATCAACACATGTTAGATTGTGCTGGAGACACGCCGGCTGTTCGTCGAAAATGCCGGTATCGCCCGTTCGGAGTGCGAAGACGTCGTCCGCGTCTACCTGACAATAGAATAAGAAAGAAAATGCGTAACGATATTAGAACACGGCCATCTCGCCAGAAGAATCGTATGAGACCTAAACCAAAAATTCGTAGCGAAGTCGGCGATGGTAAGTACAAATTCTATTGTATATAGTAAGTGTTACAAAATTAAAAATACTTTTAAAATCAATCATTTAATATATATATATTTATTATCGCTACATTTCGTTATGTCAATAAAGACACATATAAAAATATATAAACAACAAAATATATAAAGACACGTATAAAATTTACGCAATCGGAGCGGGACACAATGAGATGACTTGATAAATGAGAAATCGCTCTGGAATCGCAAGGTTAGCCTTTATATCCTTGCACACAAATATAGTAACTGTTTGTTTGCAATTTTTTGATATACTTTGTATTCTATCATCTAAATTTTGAAATAAAAAGAAAATTATGATTAATTTTAATTTAATCAAATGCTTCTTTAATATGGCATTTCCAAGCCTTGTTTACAATAAAAAAAATATGTATAGTCCAAAACAGTGTACGAAATCATTTAAGATCGTTTCACTCAATAGAAATAACATGGCAAGTGAGATCTACTTTTTGATGAGATTTAATACGCACTAAATGAGAGTAATGTCACAGTTGGGATCGGGTGAGACGGTTTATGCTTTATGAGAGTGCCAACTTTCAATACGAAATACACAGCACGGCAGACGTTGTACTGCAATGAAATATCATAAAATCAATCAAAATTAGAAAGCATCCTTACCATCACAAACTTTTCACCGACTGGCGTTTGAAAACTATTTACAATTGGTCTTAGAGTAAATAAGTCCAGGGGTGGGATCATTGTGAATTTGTGATCGACGTCCATTAAGCTGACTTCTTGTATAGGTACAAATTTGGTAATTTAAATAGATATTGTTTTATTGTCATTATTCTCTAAATTGTGTAATTTAAATCTATATTATAACTTTTATTTGTCCACTCCATAGCCTCATACGACATTCTATAGTGTAGTTATGATCAGCACAATTCTGGCCAAAAAAGAACCTTTCATCGTTTTAATTTCTATTACATTGAAAGGTGATTTTGAGCCCGTGTGCGGGGAGGAGATCTGATCGATAGGTCTCAAAACGCAGCATGGTCCTCTCACTAATATTAAACCTATCTTGTTGCTTTGATATTCTTTAAGGTATCATAGGTTACTGTATGTATTCAGGCTTAAAGATTTAAACTATAAGACTTACGAGTAAACTGTTTAAATACTTAGCGCCGTAATACAAATGTCAAAATGTACAAAGTTCATAATTAGACATGAAAAAAGATAGATATCTATCTCATCAAATTGTCAGATTTTTTATACATTCGATAAAATAATAGATATAAAGCTTGGATTTCCATCACGCTAAGCCACAGGAAAGTCCAATGTAGTAGGTCTTAGAAAGCGTTGATTGATTTTATCACTATGCTTCATACTGACACTACTACAAATATTTTACACTTATTTTTTTGCGTGAACCATCAGGCGTTAGGATACCAATAATACATTTGTTTTTGTTTGTAAAACACATCATTATATTTATTTAGTGTAATATTATTAAGTATTTTTTAAATTTTGCAGCGGAAACAATAAGAAAAATGTTAGCGGATCTGCCTGCGAAACGACATCGGGTATTGGTAAATCCTCTAAACTCAATATTAAGACCTCGCAGAAAACTTGATAAACAAAGAGCATTGATGATGTTGAAGCGTCATGCCTCAGAAGACTTACAAGGTAAACCCAAACAAAGTAACAAAACTTTGCATTACGATCAGCAACCAACATCTTCAAATATTGGTAGACATAAAGGTACTAATAGAGAGGACGAAGACAACAAGCCCTTGAAACCTAAACTGAAACGGGTAGCCAGCAAGATAACACGACAGAAAGAGTCACTAAATAGAAAAGGCGTGCTAAAAAAACCAAAAAGAAAGGTTCGCTTACCTATTGAGAAAGTAGGAAATGAAGGCCCTGAAGAAAAATTTGACATGTCTATTTCTTGCCCCCTTAAAGTTCAAACTGATGAATTATCGGTAGATCAGAATGAAAAGAGAATTAATGTTAATGGGGACCCAGAAAATAATCGAGAACATTCGTCTGGTCATGGTAATGCAAATAATGGTCGAAGAGATAATCAACGGCCGGGCTGCAGTGATCAGAATGAAAATTCACGGGATGTTTATGCTCCAGCTCAGAATGTACCTCTTAAACATTCTATCGCTAGACTGACAGCAAATTCAGAAACTCATGATAAGTCAGTGCAATTCCACCACCTCTTTCTAGTACAGCAGGAATGTAATAACACTAATGAACATGTGCCTACTGGCCAACGTGTGCTTTTTGAGAACGAAGCAGTAGTCACGAAACTTGATAAACCACCCTTACATTTCCATCAAAATATTTCATTAGAAGCAGCTCACGCAGATACCGTACAACATAACCTAGAGTCTATACAAACGCAAAACTTAGATTCTAATCAAAAAAATAAATTAAATAAACCAAGGAAAGGTCTTAACGATTGTATTGCTATGCTAAAAAACAAATTAGTAGACACTGACCCTAATGCACCTGCACACGTATCTGTACAATGTGGCACTGATGATATATTAAGTGCAGATCCAGGGCTAATGAATACTTCAACTTTGATAAGTCCTACAGTGGATGTTATCATGAAATCTGCACAAGCCAGTCCTAGTAGAGCACAACCGAAAAAGACTTCATCTAAAAATCTTGGTCGCACTGAACAGATTCCTAAGCCTTCACCACTATATCGTGGGCAACATTTAAACCATGATAATATGTACGGACAAGTAAATACTGAAAGACAATCTACGCAATGGCGTCCAGTTAATTACGATGCCATTATGCCAAGATTTGTTGATAACCGGTCAAGAAAAGAAACTTCTCGGCGTCGATCTGTATCACAACATGAAAACTTCTTTTTTGCTCAGCAACTGTTAAGCGGCACGCCTCCCAATGACGATATGTTGATTAAATTATCAGCTGAACCGTACATTAACGTATATAATTTACCATCCCGAAAGAGTCCAAAACGCTATCCGGAACAATTTAATGTCGATAGTAGTAACATCTTAAGTAAATATGGAAAACGTAAAATTGACAAAACCCCAGGAGCTTCCAATGGATCATTACAAAACAGTGGAAAAAATATAAATAGGAAATCTGTAGATTCCTGTAAAAAAAGTACTAATTCTAGAACTCGTGTAAGTACACCTAAAAAGCTAGTGGATACTTTAGAAAAAAATGTAAATGTCCGAAAAGATGTATCCAAAAATACAAAGGCTACTCATGAAAAGTATCGAAGTAAAGCTTTAGGTTATCAATTGCAAAGAGACTTACCAAGTAACAACTCAGAAGAAAGGAAAAATGAAAATTTCCCACAAGTTATTAAAAGAAAGAGAAGCAGCAACGTGAACTCAGAAATAAATGTATCTGAGTTAAGACCAGTAGAAGTTCAAGTAATAGCGGATGTGAATATAAAACTGCCAATAAATGCGTACAGTAAACAAAATCTTAATGACAATACAGTATCTATACCTATCGCTCACGCCAGTACTAATATTGAATCTATGCTATCAGTTCCCTTAGATTTATCTAGTAAGTCAATATCTGTCGATACTGATTATTCCTCCACACACGAATCAACATTGCTCGCCAATTATGACAGGTATGAAACTTTAGATTTGTCGAATAAGCGAAACACCAGTATGGAAAATATTTGTGTCGATGAAGTCGTAGACTTACGTGTTAAACATAATTCGGAGTATTCACAGTTACCAGGTTTGAAATCACCAAGCTCCTCCAGTTCTCAGCAGGAACCGAGTACGATGACTGCTTTAAATTTGGTTCACTTAAATCAATGTGTACCGACGGATTTATCTTTAAAGAGAAAGCACGAAGATGCAAATGTATGCATTAATTTAAGTCAAAAGAAAATAAACTTAGACCAAACTGAAATACAAGACTTATCTAAAACTAAAACAAAAAATGTTTCGACTGCGGATCGTTTGGTTTTCGATCATGAGGTACCCACAGATTTGTCTAATAAAAAGATTAAAGTCGTCGATATTACGTTATCGATACAAGAATCCAATAATAGTGACTCTGTTACAACACATGCCAAGTGTAAAGATCTTACTGAACAAGACGAGCCAAATGATTTATCTGGAAAAGCCATTGCCATTGACGAAAAACTTAACGATTTTAATACAAGAATATTGACAGGAGATAATCAAGTACCATCAGAAGAAAGTAATAAGGAATCTCATGAAAATATAAATTATGAAGCTGTGGCACTTTCAGCATCAGATGCAAGTATTTCGGATAGTATATCTCATATTCAAAAACCTATATATGATCCTACATTGCGTATACCTCAATATAAAATAAGACCAATAGGATCTGATACTGTTTCAAGAGAAATGAATGTTATAACACCTTCGTCGACGTCTATATCGACATGTGTAGAAAATTATTCGCCGCATCAATCTTCAATTAACAGTACTACACATTCAAGTTCTAGATCTCTCGATTCATCTGTAGTAAACAATTCAATGATCGCTTCTATAGAAGCTCAAGAAAGAATTACCTATTCATTTACTAAATCTGTTTTAAATACCGTAGTCAGTTCTGTAACTGGATCCTTACCTGCATATTCACTGTTAAATCGTGGAATAACAACACCATTTACGACATTTGAAAGTACCAGACCGGTCTATGCATTACCGAATGCTTGTATCTCAATGGCAAAACTTGATGTCACCACAAATAGTCTTTTAAGCGTTCCAAGCACAACTATTGTGAGTACATCTCCAGTATATACATTAGCTGGCACGACCCTTGCTGCCCCACTGAATTATGTGACATTGCCTAACAACGGTCAGTCCATACCCTTTCCACCACCATGTGGTACTTATTTACCTGAAATGGAGAATCACATAATGACGCAGTATACAACACCCAGTTCGGTTAATATACATGAACCAAGGTCGTACGATAACAATATTTTTATTCGAAGTACTTCGTTTAACCTTGATCAAGATATTTCAAGGCCAATTGTGTTACCAAAAGAGCTTGTCACAATATTAAATGCCATGACGGAATATCATCGAAATCAGCTGTTGAATTTATTATCACATTATTTATCAACCTTAAGACCAATACCAACTTTATCTACGCAAGCATCACTATTTCAAAATCCAGGACCTAGTATACTAACGATGCCTGCCAGACATCCCCGAGAATTGACAGTTGATGCTTCAACTGACACAGTAGACATAAAACCTTTGTATTCATTACCAATTGTTGAAGGCCAGTGTCGACTGCAGCAGAACATTAAATCGAGTAAAGATTCGTTAAATTCGGCGGTCCAACATGCGGACTCTGATTTTCATAACCAAATTATTGATTTGACTTATGATGAAATTATTCCAAAAATAGATTTTGACAGCGAAGTCAATGAAAATCAACCACCATTATCAAAAGAAGAAATTCCTCCTATTGTTCCGGCATCAAACACACCCAAGAGTAACGATAAAACTGCTAGTTTACGAGCAGTACGAATTAAAGCGCCTTCAGAGAGACTGCAGTTAAAGATAACAACTAATCCAGTGGAAGTATTGCCTTGCTCTCATATCCCAGATGTACCTATTAATGATAACCCTGACAATCAGTTACATCAATTTCCACATCCAGACATTTTGTCGGATATCCAGATGTATGAAGTTAGTAGTACCCAATCAAGTAAAAACAAATTGTTTGAAAGCGAGTCGACACATAAGGCTCCTCCTCCACCAATTTGTGATAATGTGATGAAATCTGTTAGTAATTTAGTTGTAAACGAACCTGCTAAAAACTTGCCGTGTGAGTTGTTAAAATCAGATGCAGCTGGAACCATTTCGTTAGACATGAGTCTTATTTGTCATGAAACAAAAGATCACTCAATAGAAGGTGAAAATATAAAATTAAATATCAGCGACAATACTCAATGCTCCGCTGGAAGTGATTCAGAGAAAACAGATAGCAATCCCATACCTGTTGAACCCTTATTGACATACGATTTTAATAAAGTTGATCAGGATGACGATTCTGACGATAATATTTCTTTGGCTGTTATTGTAAAGCAAAAACAACTTAACCAAAATAAATTAAAAGTGCCTATAATAGGTCATGAAACAAATACATTTAAAAACGATACTGATAACTGTAACGAAAAAAATAAACAAGCGGATAAAGTAAAAGTAATGTTGCCTTCATCACCGAATATTGGAGACATTAGAGAAACTGTAAACAATAAAGCGGAAGTACAATTGACTGCAATAGACATCCCGACTGCTGTTAAAATTATCGATGAACCCTCCAATATTATTCTTGAATCAGAAAAGACCTCGGTAGATAGTAATGAGGTGAAAAGTAAACAATTTAAAAAGAAGGGAAAGAAAAATCACAATGATACCTTATCCGTAAAAAAAGTAAAGACATGCGACTTGGAAAAAATACAAACAGTTGAGTCAGAAATAGACATGAATACGAAAAATTTTCATTCATTTAAAAGTGTCGATAAGAACCAAGAAATAACTTTAAATTTAAATTCAAAACAACAAAATGTTATCTCAGATGAATCTATTAACATTACTCATAATAAGGAAGTCCAAGAGCCCGAAATCCTAGAGATATCAAAACCGGTTTTAACTGCAAACTTTGAATTTAAGAATGATGTGCAAAAGTCAAAAATAAACGATGGAAATGAAATTAATGTTATCGACCTAGATGATCTTCCCGAGGAAAACAAAATAACGCATAATTTTACTGAGAATAAGGATTTGCCCGAGCCTTTTATTCAAGATGGTGTTCATAATAACAACGAATCATTAGATGCGGAAAATTCAACCAATAAACAAAATTGTTATGTGCGACAACTAGATAATTATGGGAATTCAGGAGAAAATGAAGGAACTTTGCAGACAAATACATTAATTACTAAGGATGCTACGAACAATTTGGATGAGATTGGACTACACTTGCGACGTAGTAAACGTGGCAAATCTTTATTTATGGAATGTAATGAACAAGCACTGATTTGTTCGGACACTTTCCTGGAACAGAAAGCGCCGCTTACGAAAAAGCAATTAATATTTTCGAAGCTCTTATTAGACGAAGAAAAACATCAAAAAAACTCTACACATGTAGATGTCAATCGGATATATGTTGAAGAAGATAATGTATGTCCTCAAGCTAAATCTGATACGTCTACAGAAGAAATAAATAAATCTGTAAAGCGTAAGAAATCTCCACATTCAAAGAGAAAATCTAAGAAAAAGAAATCAGCAGAGAGCTTTGAAGATATCATTTCTGATAATGAAGTTGCGAGACCGTTTGTCGAGGAAAACAATTGTCCTAAACAGGATAGTGATAATAAGCTTAATGCTAAAGAGAGCCTAGGAGTCTCAGATATTGACGTCAGCGTCACAGTGGAATTAGAATCGAAAGTTTCACTACCACAAAACACGTTTGATACAGACAACAATAACGCAGGTGATTCTAAAGATTCCAAAAATATCCCAGACCAACATAAAATAATTCCGGGAAGTACTATGAAACGGAAAATTGAACCGTTGTTAAATGACCATCTTGAAATTAGTACCCATAGCTCCAAACCAAAGAAATCAAAATCTAACAATATAAATGATATTTTGGGTACCTTGAAGACGCAGACTAGCATTTCGGATTATGTTTCTCATAATATCAGTACTAATTTACCTCTTGCAGGTAGAAGAGCTCGATCGAAATCTGTTGTAGTTAAATCGTCTGGTTCTATGTTGTACGATCCATACGACATTGATCTGGAAGATATGGGTGATGAAACTCAACCTTTTAGAAAACAAATGTCAATGTTACTTAAAACTAGTACTAATAAGTTAGCCAAAGAAAACCATTTTCAAATGACGTGTACGACTAACGATAAAGTTACAAATGCAGAACCAGATACTGATTTGCATGCTTTGAATGCTGCTAATGTCATACCTGCTAAAAATTCTAATGAAGTTATAAGTGATTCTGATGAATCATCAAAAAGCGACGTTCCTCTCAAGAAATATGTTGAAGAAAAGGAAAGAAAGAATCAGCTATGTGAGTCCGGTAATACTACATTTCTTAATCATAATATAAGTGAGGAAAGCCCATCTATTGATGATGACATGAAGCCCGGCAGAAAAAAGCATAAAAAAAATAAAAGATCGCTTATATCAATTGATAATGGTCAAAAAGAAGATAAAGATGATAAGGAGGTATCAGAGGAACAAAGATCCGAACAGTTTATGGAAAGTTTTGGCTTTTTTTCTGAGAGAAAACCGAGAAAATCAAATTTGCTGGCAACAAAGAAAATATCAGAAACATTCCATATTATTGCCAATGAATCAGATGATATCTACTTAGACACAAAAGAGCGACCTTTTAAAAAAGGTTCTCGAAGTGAAAGCAAAAAATCAGTGGAGGAAGAAAATAACACCAAACATTCTAAACCTTCAGATCTTCCTAAATTACCCTCAAAATCTGATAAAAATTTAAGACTTAGATCTGCTACATTATATTGTCATTTATGCAAAAAAGAGTTCCAAAGAATTGATAATTTAGTAAGACATCAAATGACTTTATTGCATGCATCCAAATTATCAGAAAATGCATTAAAATTCGGAAATTTAGCAGCCCCTGATGACATTAACTATCTTGTAATTTTCAAAGAACACATGGATAGGATAAGAATCTTAGAGCAAAAAATGAAGAGTAAGAAACAACCAAAAACAAAGTTTACACCGCCCACATTACATCAAATTTTACTTGATGTTCGCAAATCAGTGAGGGAGAAGCAACTTGCCCGAAGAAATCTTAGTCGAGACCAAGCTTTATTTTTAGATTGCTGTGAATTATTGAAGGACTCTAACAGAGGTCAGATTGAGGATCGGAATATAAGTAGACCTTTGTTTCCATGCTGTCCTAGCAGCTATGCACTTGCTTGTACTAGCACTCAGGAATACGATCCGAAATCAGGTTTAAGTTTAGAGTTTAGTCGTTACGCAAAATGCGACCCGAGTGCCAATTTAGTAAAAAAACCGATAATACATACGTCTGCGCGTTTATCAGGGATGGCTGATTTTGTTCCATTATCAAGTAATTCTAAACAAACTAGCAGCACTGATCGATATGCACAACCTCCATCTTCCACTACTACTTCAGAGTTAGACCCAAGTTCCAAAACGATTGCCCGATCTCCTAAACCAGGTATAATTGAAGAAATCAATGACGAAAAAGATGACTCTAAGAGTGACGGCGACGTAGACTCTATTACAGCTAAAAATATATTAGAGAGTGAAGAAGTTAGGATCTTGGAACATGATTTAATAACTGGACTGAAAGAAGCAGCATGCAAATTTCAACCTTTAGTATGTGAGGACAAGGTTCCTCCAGAAAATATACAAGACAGTGGTCCCGAAGTAGAGATAGACATGCCAGTGCAAAAAGATAACACATCTAAAGTAAAAGGTTCCATGGACACAAAAGAAAAGAAAAATTTGGATATAATTGAGAATATTGACATGTTCGAAGATAAATTTGACAAAATCAAGCGAAAATGTAGATCTCAGGCGACAG
>DWKC01000343.1:0-13488 GCA_018249195.1 Racta chiria
ACTAATTCCAGGTTTTATTCCAATTTCTATGACTTAAATTAAAGTGTATATTGTCATGTGTCTGTTATTTAAACTGCATAAGATAATCAATGGTAGGGTGAACAATTGTATAATAATGCAATTAATAATAATGTTTTTTAGAGAATTATTTTGCAGTTTTAGTGGATTATTTGATTAGTTAACGAATTAGGTTGTTTTTAAATCAAAATTAATGTATGATTAATTAATTTTGTATCAATTACACTTCGCACTAATTTTTAATATAAAAAAACTCACTTGGTGATATGTATAATATGTATGTATGATATGTTTAATTGTATAATTCAGTGGAGATAATGTATAATTTACCTATAATTCCTTTATACAAACTAGGTATCGCTTCGTCGCGCCTGTCAGACCCGACCCGACTCGATTTTAACGAATGTATTCGGTTAAAAATATCAATTTTTTCGTTCCAGTATTACAATGTTGATGCGTTGAAAGGCTATTTTTAGTGTTTTTATAAATTAATATTAAACATCAAATTTTCGTCCGCGCTTAATGTCGTGAACAGATGTAATTTTAATTATAATTTCTTGCGTCGAAGAGTCTAAATTACGGTAGCGTATGTTTGTGTATAACTTATTTTATACTATATGTATTCGATCGAATCATACATCGATACAAAGTGTATACAACGTATATCTCATATACGAAGTATACAATATCCGATGTCATGAATTTATTATTTTTATCGCGTTATGGTATTAATTCTATGTATCTACCTGCTTATGACTGATCAGTTCATAAAATTAAAAAACTGGCAAGTGCGTGTCAAACCCAGGGTTCCGTAGGTGACGTTATAACTCTTTAACCTGGTGAGCCGTCCGAAACAATTGTCCTTCTAAATTAACTATAAAGCTACTGGTAGGGTTTTTTTTTGGATTTCTAGAACCAACCGTTTAGTTTAGGAGGTACCCTAAAATTTTTTTTCCGTGATATTATTCTACCACGCCATGCCAAATTACGTCTGCGGAAGTGTGGACGTACGGATGGACAGACATGGTGAAACTATAAGGGTTCCGAATTTTCCACGGAACCCTAATGAATGAAAATATACGACCGTTTTCAACAATATAATCTATCTATATACTAATGAATTAGTTGGTGAAGTAAACGAGTGTTTCTACTTTTTGACTGTCAATTTAACTTGAGGATTGTGGATGGATTGGATATCGTGAAAACCCGTTATAGATAGAATTAAGGCGTAAGAGGATTATACCATTTTTGTTAACAAAATATTAAACAGATTTCGCTACAAAATCATGATGCCGTTGAACACAGATGGATTCGTCTTATACGTATTAAATTTGCATCAACGTAATGAGTATTGACTTTCAGTGCGACCTGAGTCATCGGATGGTATGTCTAATTTCTAACAATACATGTGAAGATGTTCGTGCGCTACCGTAGTTTCATATATTCAGCTGTGAGTTAGATGTATATGTTAGTATGTTAAGTTAATCTCATTGTGAGCGTGACAGACGGACAGGCGTGTTAGAGTCGTATTGTGATATATTTCGTAGTTTAGTTTTGTTTTTAGAGATGCAATATTTTATCCTATTAATTGTTCTAACGCTTGGCTACTGTTTAACGTTTATGCTGTATTTTTTATTAGTTTGTAGTAAGTTTGTTTTTTTTTTATTATTTTTCCTTTCTAGATGTTTCTTTGTGTGTTGCCGGCCTGGTTTTTTTATTTGCTATGTTTCTGAATTGGGATGTACAAGGTAGTTTTTGGGAATTGAGGGAATTTGTTAAATATTTGAATATGTTTTAAACTGTATTTTTTAATATCTGTTCACGCATGTGTGTTTGTGACAGTATATTTTAACATTGCAAAATAATTATCACTTAAATTTATTTTATAACAATAGAAAGAGATTTTATTTTAACGATAAAATAGTTAAAGCTGCGTATGTTTATAAGAAAAAAAAAAACAGTGTCCGATTCTCAATATCGAAACGATTCTTACGAATATTCCGATTTTTAAGTCTAGTTCGAATTTAATTAAAATATTTTAACATAAATCAATATTGTTAACATTCCGAATATTTAATTCATGTGCCATACTATTGAAAGCCTCCCTTTTTATGGTATCATAGACACCTGGTGGCCCTATGAGAATCCTCGGTAACTTTGGAAAGTCGACTGGGTTATGTGCGGGTTGACAGGAATAACTAACTGGCCAATAATTTTAGGTTATGCACATAGCGTTAGATTGAGTACTTGTAAAGACAATTCAAACGAGTCTAAACTCGATGGGTTTATCTTGTTTAGTGTAGGACTTCCTTTGGCCATCTTCCGACTCCGTCATCCTGCAACATGTTACCATATTATTGCATTGTCATTCAAATCAAGCGTGTGGGCAAAACTTCACCTCAATCGGACTCTAGGAAGTGGGTCAAATTTAACTTACAAGATTCCACTCGAACAAACGGATACTATTCAACTTTATTAAAATCTTTGAATTTTGATTATTTGAAAATTTATGAATATATAATTCCATAGATAGCAATTGTAAGGTCCAGTTGAGCGACGCTTGCTTTGCGCTAAATATAAAAGATCGCCAGTATATGGGGAGAATAGTTTTCCAGTTATTAAGTTTGTTTAATTCCAGGGTTACTTTTGGGTTCAATTTATTTATATCATATAAAACAATAACTATATTAGTGGTAGTACTTTCAATCCCTGAGTAACACATAAAAATATTTGATAGCTAAATTCCAACATTCCACTGTAATCAGTTCTAGCATAAAACAACACAACTATTTACTAACGTCTAA
Organism: Racta chiria; assembly: GCA_018249195.1. Classification (NCBI taxonomy): domain Eukaryota; kingdom Metazoa; phylum Arthropoda; class Insecta; order Lepidoptera; family Hesperiidae; genus Racta; species Racta chiria. The sequence goes on from DWKC01000343.1 coordinate 2,823, forward strand.
ATTACATTAGTGTATTCTTATAAGTGTGTAAACATTTGTAAGAATATCAGTTTGAACACAAATGTAAGTATTGAAAACCAAAACTAAACTATATATATTTTATAAAATATTTTTATAATTTTTGTGAGTTTAATACACTACAATACACAGTGACACTAATAAATATAATATTTAGACCTCCATATACTAGGGTTTTTACTGGGATATTGCCCACAGAAAGGAACAATACCCATCACACGTCCAACCTGTGACACAATTTTAGTTCGGAACAGCGTGTCTAGTAGTAGTATACAATAGTCTTGGTTATTATGACTCTATGCAACAGTATGTTTGTATAACATTACTTTTTAACATGACAAATAAAGATTTTCTGTAATTGGTATACCTCAACATACTAAAAACATTTTGGAAAATGACATTTATCAGATGGGTATCATTTCATTTAATTAAACTTTGGTACTTTGACACCTGGTCATCACTTATTACATAATACCATCCAAATAGTTTAAACAAATATTGGAGAAATTTAAAGTTATCCATGCAAAATTTAACAAGTAACGTCGTTTTTGATAAAATACTTAGAAATAAAAATTTGATCTTTGGATAGATAAGAAACAAACTCACATTATACATTAGACCTTGCGTAATTTTCACTCAGATCAAAAAATAGTACTAATCATTAATTAAATTTTAATTAAAATCTTTATCATCTTAAAATAGTAGTGAAATAAATTATAAATGCAATTTTTCAGGCATAACTTTTAAAATATAAATTTTTTTTAGGTTTAGTGAAAATAAAAAAAAAACACTTCTTTCAGTTCAATAATTGTCCTTTGTATAGCACGGCTTGTAATACTCATTGATTGGCTATTTTTTAATTTATATTTTTTTGTTGTTGTAAAGTTTAACAGGGTACCTGCACCCAATGTAGCCCTGCTCTTATGTGGACAACTGATAGACTTAAATTTAAATATTTTCTATTGTATATTAAATGTCGCCTTTAAGGTGTGTAGCGAAATATCTTCGTAGAAAATTGCATTTTAAAATTTGTTAATAGTATAATTTTCAAGCATCTTTCGTCTACTAACAGATCTTTTTATCTTTTAGAAGCAATTTATGCCCTTCAGTTAAGGAACGGAGACACCATTTTTGTAATATATAAATTAAACGTGGTAAACTAATAAGAAAATAAAAATGGTGAAACGGATTTCAAGTTATTCTTTAAATAGACATATATTTTATATTTGTGAACCGATTGAAATATAAATAATATACGTTACTCCAAGCTTATTACAATACAATCATTGAAACCCCCATTAAAATCGGTTAATCAGTTTCTGAGATTAGCGGTCACAACGCACGCACGCACGCACAGACTTTTATTTATTATTACAAAAATGGTTAAATATTTCCTAAATTAGGATTTTAATTCGAAAGGTTTAAAATTTCTAGTATTCATTAGTATCATATAATATTTAAGAGGCTCATCTTCCCATCTCGGTTGCTATGACTACCGATAACATAGGACGCGCTGGAGAGACCAACAGAAACAATGAATTTTTATTAGTGTATTCGATCATTAAATTGTTTTGGGACCATGGCTTTAAAATTGTATGTATATCTTGAAGTTATAATTTTAGCAAAATATATATAAAGTGTGAGGTAATCAGTAATATACGATCCCTACCATTGTTTCCTTGTCTGATTGTGAGATCTGTTCTACTAACAATAATAATTTTAAAAATGATATATGGATCGAAATTTTGTTTGTTATGCCGATTTGTAAACCTGTAGATGCTTTTGTTTTAAAAAAATCTCTGTCGGTAGAACCAGATCATATGTATGGCGTTTAAATGGCTTTGTCAGTAGTATTATCTCATAATATTTCGTTTTCAAGTGTTACGTTGCCTGCCATAATAAAAAATATATGCAAAAGTACTAATTTAATGTAAACTTAGTTTTTAATATGTTGAATGTGATTTATAAATAAACACGTGTCTATGATAGTGAGCGAGGGGATATTTTCTCTAGACTAATATGTGTATGAATTGGTATGAAATAAAGTCAGTAATAAACTGTTCGTAATTTCTTCTTTGATTTATTTCAATGATAAACGGCTGTTGTCAATAATCTATCCATTCATTAATCTCTATTCTGTTGCCTAGCAATGGTATGATTAACTGGTCCTAAACATAGTGTTGTTATTGATGTACCCAGCTTAAACATATAAAGAATCATGGATATATTATTACGACGTTTATTGATCCTTTTAACCTTTTATCGTTTTCTTTTTTTGTAACCCTTAACTGTCCCCACTACTGGGCTCGGGTCTCCACTCCCAATGTGAGGGGTACAGGCCATAGACCACCACGCTGAACAAGTGCGGATTGGTTGACTTCCCACGCCTTTGAGGACTTTATGAGAACTGTCGGGAGTGTGAGAGAACGATCGATTTCTTCACGATATTTTCCTGATATTTTCTGATATGCACATAACTTTGAATATTAGAGGTGCGCGCAGCAGGATTTGAACCTGGAACTTCCCGTTCAAGAAACCAACGTTCCAACCATATTAGGCTATCACTGCTTTTAACTTTACAGCTTATTGGCTAGAATTATTAACAGAATATATCGTCGGTATAATGGAAAAACTGAATAACTCAAAATTTCAAGTTTCGAGTACAGTAATTGAGAAAGCTTAAAGTTTTGTCTTTTCAATAATTGTACCCTTACAATGTTTTGTGATCTAAAATGTATATCAATATTAATTTGGGAAAGTAAAAAAATAATACTAAAGTTATAATTTTTCAATATTTTATTTTATTGAGGTGTCCATTTTGATGTAACGACTGAAAACCAAAACACGCTATTATAAACCCGTAGCAAAGCTAGAACGTCTCATTATCACCGGCTGCAGGACTATCGCTTATCATCCGGGTTGGCGTCTGACTGTTACAATGTTACATGACGTTTGTGCGCGGAAAAATAATGGCGACGTTGATAGGAACTCAAAACTGCCGAGGTTACAAATAAATGGAATTGCCTCTAGGCGTTTGCAAAACTGATGCATAGACCCGGTCTTTGTCAATTAGATTAGTCGAGGCTACATCGGATATAATTTAAATACAATAACTTCACTCCCATGCAATTAATTACAATTAATAAATAAGTTTGATAAACATTCCGAAGTTCAATTCACACAGAGAAATACTTAACCACATTGAGGGTATTTATTATATAATACATTTATTTGTTTAAATTATTGAGTACACATAGTATTTCGCTTACAAGTAGTGTTCCGTAGGTACAATACATTATTGATCATTTAATATAATATAGAATTATGCGAAAATGATACTGGAAACACAACATCCTCAACAGAAATATCTTATCACACTTAATTACATAAGTTCGTACAAATTGAAAAGATCGAGACAGGCTTCTATAGTATTACAATTACTAATATCCAAATTGCCTTACAAATCAACTATTACGTTACCCTGTTTCTACTAAATTAAGGAATGACCAACGAAACAATATAAATAGGTATGAAAAACGATACAAAATCTAGCTAACGAACTAGAAGTCGGATGGTCCGAAGCATTTCTCTCGGACCCTACGTATGATGCTTTTGTCAGGAGTTTTCCAATCTACATACCTAGGTTCCGCCTCTTCGGCGTCTTGTGATTGTGATTCGAACAAGTCCCTAGAACGCTGGCGAGGCTTTTCCATTTTGTTCAGGTTCTCAAATTGACTTTTCCGTTCAGATTTCCGAATGTCGCATCGCGGCCGCGGCATCTTCTTGGGCCGGGGCTCCGGATTTATCATGACATTCGGCGGAGAGAAATACGAGAAGAACGGACTCGATGTCTTTTTTTCTATTTTCTCCTCATTTTGAGACATTTCGAGAAAGGAGAATGTGTAATCTGCGTCAAATACTTGCTCTCGTACGTATGATGTAATGTGTCGGCGGTTCATGCCGTTTTGCGGAAGGTCATTCAATTCTGTGGGATCGTACCTATTATTACCACAGAGTTTCGTTTGTGTTTTCTTGACAAACCCAATAAAATCGTAAAATCTTTCGACACTCTCCGCGCATTTGTAGCAAATTGTGTGCAAGTGGTCTGTTTCTTCGATTACTAGTTTCAGACATACAAGAATTTTATCGAGCATATTTGTTCTACGACAATAAGTACCAAAAAGAGAAACGTTGAAATCGGTTACCGATAAACATAAGCGGCAAGACAGACGCGTTATTTCCATTTTTTGAAATTTAAGGTATTTTTTATAAATAACAAGTACCTATTAATCCTAATAACTATTTCAGCAAAACTCAATTTTCCCGCTAATATTAGGTAAATCAATGCAAAATTATTCCTATTCTGTGATTGGTTGGCTTCACAGATAAAATGTTATTTGTAATGCAGATAAAAAAATATTTTTATTTTTGCAATTTATTACATCTAAGAATAAAAGCCACGTAAATAGGCAATAATATTTTTGCAAAAAATACTACCTTGGACGGTTTGATGGATAGTATAGGTAAGTAAGTATTTAATAAAATTTTAAATTAAAATTTTGTCTATTTATATAAACCGTCATCTAACTGGACTAGAACGTAAATTGGTGCGCAATAACTGAAATATAGAGTAATACGGTTTTCAATTTAAATTATAATGAAAATTTAAGTTTCGAATACATGTAATCGAAATGTATTCACGTATTCTTGTTTTATTTATCCATATTCATTATAATTGCGTAAGCAAAATAATAATAAAAATTGTAAGAAATTTACGAAATAAGTAGGTACCTAGCTGCTTTAATAATTTCTAGGGAGAAATCATTTTTAATACGAGTTTTTCTCTTTGCCATGTGCCACATTCCATTTATTATGTCAATTTTTTTAAAGAAATTGTTGTTTTAATGACTGGGCAATGTTTTTTTACACTTGGAACTTTAATGGAGACTGAAAATGTGGATATTAGATAACGCATAATGATTATTTCATAGAATACGTTATAATCAGAGAACTTTAAATATAACAGGAATAAGTATCATTTTAAACCATACGATCATCAAAATGAGTCCAGAATGTAATCTTATTTTACAAGAAGCGACAAATATTTATAACAGATTCATATTGTATACCTAAGTATGTTTTCTAAGAATCTTTTCTCTTGCGTAACATACTAATTTTATTATTCGAGATTTAAGTAATGTTACATCAATTGGTATTTTAAATATAACCAAAAATCCACTACTACTGGTTCTCCAGTTCATCATTACTATCACAAGCCATCACACTCCTAAGACAATGGTTTATAGTCTGTAACTAAGGAAATATTAATATCGGTACAGTCGTCGTCTTGAAGCAAAGCGTTCAGTTTAAATACTGCATTTAATTCCCCTACTTATTGGATTATTCAGTGAATTGTGACATGTTGAAGATGAAGTCAAAACTTCAAATCCATCCGTTGCCATATCTGACATAGATTTGTTTTTGCAATTGAGTACGTATGTCACAATTCACGGAGCGATGCTACATTCCATGGGCTAAACGTCATCTTCTTTCTTTCCCCAGAATTTATCAAACCTCGTGCGAGCGCGGTCTAGGACCTCGGCAGCTGTCAGGCCGCCCGTGGTAGGTTCATTTACCACGGTAGTGTCCACAACTCCCGGTGCCACCTGAGTGGCTTCGGTTGATTTCTTTACTACCTCCTTCTCTTTAATAGATTCTAGAATGGGGGTTTCTGGAGTTAACTGGTTGCTGTTGATTCCGTTGATTCCGTTAACCTTGTTCATATCCAAAGCCTTAGTCTCATCGATGGGAGTGAGGCTGGTCGGCGTAGTAGGGGTCTTGTCAGTGCGCTTGCTCAGGCTTGTGGGCGATTCGCTCTTTTTCAGCGAACGTATCGGCGACATTTGCTGATGGTGAATCGGAGCGATTTCTGGAACATCATTCGAATAGTTTATTTCCATCATTGAAGTACATATTTTGAAGTATAAATATTTTGAAGCCCAATTAATACTAATAATTTTACAACGCTTGATATAACTTGAAATTAATCGTTATAAGTCTAAATTTTATTACTGTCAACTGTACACCAAAAAGCACATTTATTCAGGATTATTTGCTTTAAAAAATAAAATGAAAGAACACCGTTTTAAATCGTGGTTTTCGTTTTCTTGATTCACATTTTATATTTCCTATCTTTTTAGTAGGTTCTTATTTTATACTTCAACATAATAAAATTTAATTTCAGATAGTCAAGAAGAGATATTGTAAAATATTGCCAAGTATTTTATTTTTATAAAGTATATAGACGCTAACATTTTTACTTTGTTCATGCTCGTTTCTAGAACTAGATATTGACACCAACACTTAACTAGATCTGTCTACATGCTAGAAGAGAAAAAACTAGAAGAAGAAAATACTCAGGCATGAATATATATATAGGTTGTAGATAAAATCATTATAATGCGGAAATATTGTAATGGGAAAGTCTCTAATGAAGAAAAATCTTTAAAAATGTGTGAGGTATCTAAAGTGTGAAACCACTTTTTAGGTTATCTTCAAAAACTATGTGCAGAAGTAACACAACTTTGGAAATTTACTATTCATATCTATAAAAAATTGTCGGTGTCAATATCTCGTAATAGCATGCTACCATTTTGTTTATATAATAATATAACAAGGTTATAAACCCTAACAAATACATAGTATATTATATAAAGCTAACTAATTTATTCATGTATTTATATTTTCCAGAACAACATGCATATATTTTCTTAAATACTTAGTTTGACAATTTTAACCACATTCGTTAATTACTAATTACACTAGATCTAATAAGGGAGATTAGCTTATAAGCCTTTTGGTTTATGATAGCTAGGAGTAAGGTAAGAAAGATGCCAACCCTGGTTTCATGACTTAATATGGCATATAAATTGTCTTAAATTCACCAACACCCACATCTTTAAATAATGGCATCTTCCCAGAACAACGGGGACAGGCAGCATGCATAAGTGAACGATTAATGGTATGAAGAAAATAATAGGAAGGTTGAAGTGCCATACAGTAACAGTGTACGCAAACATCGAAACAGACACACACACAGACGAGTGAATACATACGTGGTCGACGTCTCAGCGGAGTACGGTCAAAATAAATAAAAGCATCTCAGTTATTGGATTAACACAATTTAATCATGAACTAGTCAATAGATATAATTATAAAAACAGGTTATATATTTTCTGGTGTCGATTGTGTGTCGTGCTTATGTGGCAGTGACCTCTAAAGGAGACCTAGAGTCGGGTCTCGTAGAGTTCACTGTCGCATGGCTGTCTGTCACACTCATTATGTGTGTATGGCCATGGTCTAGGCGGTGGCGGTGGTCGTCGTACCTGCCGGCTTCACTGCGACACCGTCTTCGGCCACGGAGCCACTCTTAAACTCAGAGCTAGGGCGCTTAATGCTCTCATCTGAAATATGGTGAGTCGTATGGTCGGATGACGTGACACAACAAACGCTACGTTCTACGTCCACAGATAAAGTTTTAGCAAATAACTGGGTTAGTGTTACAAATCATATATATGTATTATGAATATGGTGGTTTAATTATGCCTTGTAACATCCTGTTTTGTGTGATTATTATGGCAAGATGAAGCTTAATTGACGTGACCTACGAAATATATTGATAAAAACAATATCTGTAGACTTCGAACAATGTACAAAGAAAAGTAATCACTGAAATGATCACAAATAAATCGTGAAATGAGAAATTGAATGATATTTGATGGATTTTATATTTTTCAGAAAATATTTTGTAGTGTAGCCTGTATTACTTGGACAGTAATTTACATGATTTGATTGTGTTTTTATAAGTTGGTGTTAGTGTGGCAAGCTTTCTACAATGTTTACTAGTGTGGGGTTGCTAGTCACACTGTAGATAGATGATATAATGAGTAGAATGCAGTCAAATGTTTCCTCTAGCTTACTGCCGTGTGGAATGATAGTGTGATGGCTTTCGATCCAAGAATTAAATCACCCATATGTATGTGCCAATTTTACAAAAGAATAATAAAACCTGGGCCTGACGAATTCACCTACTTGCTAAATAACCGTTTTACTGTTTAACACCATAATGTATCCCTTACAAATGTATTGTGCCGAGAAATATTAAGGATAGTTATTTTAAAATTGTTAGTAAAAAGTACCAAAAGTGGCATTGCAATTACTAAATTAAATCCAAATTCTCCGCAAAACTAACAAGGTTTTTCATAATTTGATTATTCATTATAATGGTTCTCATAATGTCTATTAATAAAACTCTATAACGCAATTTAGTTATCATTCCTGCAATTTTAAATTTTCCACTTAATTACAACATAAAGATACTTTAATTATTTGTTTAGATTATGGGTAATCAAATTCGTTTATCTCTGTATATTTATAATCGCTTACCTACTAAGTAAATATTGTATCAACAAGGTTTATAATGTAGTAGTAAGAGTAGGTAGGTATAAAGAGTATCTCGTTCAAAAATAACATTTATTTTTCGTATTAAAAGCTCGCTGACGCAGCAATTTACCTATTAAGTCATTGTCTATGGTAATGTTAGATTCTATAATAATGTTGCCATAAAAATCCGATAAATTCTTAAAACAATTTTTCCTACTGTATTGTCGAATATTATTTTGCATTTTTGTAAATGATTTGAGATATACAATTTAGTAAAAATAATACCTAGGAATTATGCCGTGCCCACACCAGTGATACCATTGTGCTTTACCAACACCAATCAGCCTTTCAGGAAAAAGATACTCTTTAATCGATTCGGGTAATAATACAATTTTCATGAATAAATTTAAAACGGGCTTAGTCAGATTAAAGTGACTCGAATACACTACGTTAAGGGTACTTAAACGATTAGTCCAATTAAATATTTAGCTTAGTTTTATAATGTTGGCGGCCAACCTGCTTATGAGACTGCACTCACCGTTTTTCACGTTTTGGGTCACTGTGAATGTCTTGCCAGTGTCTAGAGGCACGGTCCAGTTGACCGGGTCGGGCGAGCGCATGTTCATTTGTTCGGGCGACTTCACCCGGGTCGGTTCAGGAGGCGACTTCACGATCGGAGAGTCATCGAAGAAGTGGTCCTTAGCGACTGATGCGCTGCGGTGCGACGGGATCTCGTCGTCTGAAACGGTGTCGAGCAATCACGTGAATACAATTCTATTATACGGTGTACTCATCCCTTAATTGAATTAGACGCTATCATCACTTTGGTTGTTGATTTTGATGAAGTTTATGTGATCGTCGTGTTAAAAAATATTCAGTTGGGAAGTAATGGTATATCAGCTTTTATATGTATTAATTAAAGCGTTGCCAATTCAATTAATAAGGATGTGTTTCCATTTATACAACACGTAGGTGGAACAACATTTGGTGTGGATTGTAGGATATTTACGTTTTTATGACGTCCAAATTATCATTGCATAATACATCTAAAACATCAAAATAAAACAGATTTATAGCAGAATTAAATTGAAGAATGGAAGAAGAAATAGAAGTTGAGATATTAGTTAGAGGCTTATCATAAGTGTTTACATATATACTACTCTACAGACACGAACATTACACATAATACATTCAAACACCTACCAAGAACAGAGGATAGATAAACTGATCATATTTCTTTTGGAATTCGCCGTCATTGATTGGATTTATTATTTTTCTTTACAAAGATGAGTACGTGAGGAAATAGAATCCAAAAGAAATCGCATGCAACTATAGAAAATAACTAAGGGGTTGTGTTTCTACATCATACACAACATATTAGCTAGTACATTCCAACTATTTCAAACTTGTAAAAGTAACAATTTGTGGAAACATCCTATTGATTTAATATCATTGTAAATGGGAGAGTGCGTTCATTGTATTCTCTGGTTTCCACTTTAATCTAGGAGTGTTAACTATCTTTGTCTAACTCAATATTCGTACATAGTACTTATGTGGGGATTGATATCCTAAATGCACAAGTATTCACAAATAGATCTCGGTGGTGCTCGGGGTGTTTCACACGACAACACGTACAACACTCCGCGCGTGTGGAAGCCATTCTTGCGGGCGGTGCCAATGCGCAAGTCGTGACTACGTTGCGTAGACGCACTGACAAATAAAACGTAAAATCTTCCATTCGAAAACATTTATCCAAAGCTGTAAACACATAAGCGAAGGATGTAAAATTCACAAATTTTGAGCTAGACACACAGTAAGCTGAATTATACTTTTTCGTTGCAGTTTGCGGGTTGCCAATAGAAAAAAATCACATCCACATAAAGCGCCACAAAATCCACATACGCAGATAAGAAGCGGAATGGCCGTGTCGGGTGTTGCCAAATGAAGAGAACAGAGCGTCGACGCAACTGCCACTGCAGTAGTACGCACCCAGTTTAATGCCAACTTTAGTGACGCTGCGGCTGCGTCGACCCGGCTCCGAGGCCTCGGTGGCCTCGTAGGCCCCGGCACCGGTTTTGCTCGGTGCGGATGGCGACCGGCCGCCCCGCGAAGTCGACCTAACCCTAATACTACTCCCTCTATTCAACGGCAAACCTACAGAACAAATGTTGCCACACTAAAAAAATCGAAGAGAATTGGCTCGGGT
>DWKC01000344.1:0-13478 GCA_018249195.1 Racta chiria
ATCACACTTGACCGATTATGTTATAATAGAACCTGGGATGTAGAAAAAATTGTTTGAACGAAAAAACGAAAGAAAACTTTCTTGGAAGGACATCAATGCAAAATTTTAAAATGATTTGAATATGATTTGATTGTATATTTGAGTAGAATAGTGTTCGGTGTTCTATTAAGAGAATTCTTTAGTTTCGTCAAATTTAAAATTATACTTCTAAAATGAATTTACTTTCTAGGTTGTTATAAGTACGTTATTTTTTCAAGTACCGTTTCGAAATAGTGCTTTCCGTTGACAATGACGCCGAAAGATATCCCATATGACCGAGGCGCGATAGTTTTTTAATGTTATAGAGATGCTTAGGAGTTTAAGGGTGTAACTAACGTTGAAACGACTTAATGTTCGCAATGTGTTGTTTCCAGGGCTACCCAGCGATACAAGGCTATATGGCGCCGGGTTACTACCAGCAGTACGCGGCGGCCTACAGCAGCCCGCAGGCGGCGGCAGCAGGTAATACCACTTATACCATCACCACCCAGTATCACCAATACTTATTTCGCCACTGATAAGAAGGTGCCACCGCCATCTAGGCTTCCACTATCCGTTTTTTGTTTTTTTTTCGAGAGGGAAACCTTCAAAAGTTATCCTGTGCCGTGGGAGCGACGCAGGGTTATGTGGGATTTCTACCGCACTAAGACCCCCCGGTGGCCTTCCTCAGCGCTATGTGGAGAGCTCCGGGATCTTAAAAGGAACGCAACCGGGGCCCTCAAAGCGCGGTGCCTATTGGCTCTGCCCACAAGCGACTAGGTGCCCCAGCACTACTTTGTTGTTTACGATGTTATGCGGCCACGCATTCCATCGTCCTTCCCGGGGCTGCTAGTGGACGGTTCGAGCTCCAGCAACCCCGAAAGCCCCCGTTTAGTCGCCTCTTACGACAAGCAGGGCATACCGTGGCTCGTATTCTGGTCCCGAGACTACAGGGACAGGCTTCCACTGTCCTACACCTGGTACAACCTATACCTAATGTAGATAGGGGTACTACCACTACTTTCATCAGTGGTGAATTGGTGGTGTGATAAGTGATTGTAATACCTATACCTTGGTCCTTGTGCACACAAGTCTATGAATATACAATTGTTTCATTTAATTTGAACTTTACCTCAGAGGTTACCTTTATCAAGGATATTTAAGAATAAATAACTGAAATAGAATCAGACAAGCAAACAAACACGGGGGATATCATAAAACTGTTGGGACAAGCTGTCTACCATTTGGCGTAGAATTGTCTTGCAGTCCGGGTATTAATAGTATTGTTCAGACTACATCAGTCGGGCGCTAACACTACTAAATAAGTCTCTTCCATATTTGAAAATGAATCATTGTTAGGGTGATTTTATTTTTCGTTTACTTTCAGTAGTTGGCAAGTGTCCATTTCTTGCAGTAATTACACAAGCTTTGTCCTACACGCTGTGACGTCACTGACACATGTGTGTTGTGTACATTGTTCTGCGACGACCCCCACATACAATGTCAAAATTTGTTGTTATGGTAGCATAACTGATCAGTTCAATGTATAATAGTCTCTTGTAGGTGACTGAACGGAATTATGTGTATGTTTAAATTGTTTAAAGACGTTTAATCAATAACGGATGACTTTGAGACAGTTTTTGTTGATCAGAAAGCCTCAAACATACAAATGTATGTGTAAATGTATCTTTTATGGCAGTCAATAAAGATTAAATAAATTATTAAAATATATAAAATGCAATTTGTCATTACAAATTGTTCACACGATCGGTTTTAAAATTTGGACAGGTTGCCTGTATAAAAAAAACTTTCTTTGTATTTAATTTTTTTTTTTTGAGAGTTACTGATATATGATTTAGATTTTAGATGACTAGATGATATGATTGACGAGTATTTTATTTAATTATTTAATTTTAGTTAATTCTATATTGAAGTTAAGTTGAAAAATTTGTAATCAACATGATCTAATTCAGTCAATTGCAACAGTTCATATCAATTCAAACAAAAAATGTTTTAATGCCTTTTTAATATTTTCGTAATATTCCATGTAATGCATGTGAGTCGTCACGTTGTTTTCAAATGAAATGCACGCTCTGTAAAAATAGAATCGCGATTGTAAAATAATGCATCGCTGCTAAGTTTTATCAAACTAATATTATCACCACTTTATCATTTGTTATCACTTTGAGTCGTTATCAAGAGGCGAAAGCCGCCGGGTGACGTGGCAGTGCATAGATAGGGAACGTTTTTTCTGTTCCATGTAAGGTAAATAGATTCCTTTTGACTGATGGGTTGTTATGGGAAAAATTATATGTTCAGGACTGTAATTTTTTTTTGTCTCGACTTGTCGTTTTCTTGTATTTTAATGAAAAAAAGGGTATAGCTTATGAACCGTAGTATGGGCGTTACATGGCCGACAGCGTAATGATCGCTTTGTATTATTATTTGGGAATAGCTTGTTCCCGCAACTACGTTCATGATGAAAAGTTTTCACCCCCTTCCCCCCCTATTTCATCCCCCCACTAGTCGAAATTTCAAAAGGCTCGAATAAATATTTACTATGATGTGCATAAATATGACGATGGTCAACTTTCATACAAACATTCATCGCCTATTTTAAGCCCGTCAAGCTTTTTTTCGCCTATAGAATAGCCTAGGTTCTTTATCAGATTCTAATCAATCGCTGTACAAAATTTCATGAAAATAAGTTCATTGGTTAAGCCGCTAAAGCGTAACAGACAGACAGGATTTCCTTTGTCGCGGGTGGCACGGTCAACACAATTCTCATCAAAAATAGCACCCGTTACCCAAGAACATACATACATTCGTCTATCACATAAATGCCTGCCCATGAAACGTATCCGGGACCACTTTGCAAGATCACTAGTTTTAGGGCTGCTCAAATCATCGATTATGCCTTTGATGTTACTGGTGTCTACTGGGCGGCGTTGACCACTTACCGTCCGGCGGCTCATCTTCTTGTTTGTCGGCTACTTCCAATGAAAAAAAAGATGTTAATTTGAAACCAAGTGAATTATAATGAAAATAATAATAGGTACATAATAAATGGCTACAGCCCATCAATGGCCCAATACTGAACATGGGTCTAGGAGGTCTGAGGAGGCCTAGAGCATACCCCACCACGCTGCTCAATTGTGGATTGGTGCATGTGTTAGTGGCGAAGCCAAGTGTCGGATGCTTTTATACCGCCCGAAGGCCTTCGACGTGGCTCAACGATTACTATCTAACGATAGCAACCGGCCCCGACGGCTTTACTTGCTCTCCGAAGCATGGAAGCGCTCATAATTTTTTTTTCCACTAGTCTTTCGGGTTTTGATAATAGATATCTTAGGACAACTCACACAGGTGTTCGGGCAGTTGATAAATATTTATTTATTTATTTATACTTTATTGAACCACAATAAAACATTACGGTACAGAGGGCGAGTTAATTATATACATATATACTTTTAAATGCATAAAAAGTAATTGAATATTAACTACACAATATGATCTATTTTCAGCTGGCTATCGTATGAGCATGCCGGGCGGCGCCGGCGCGGCGGGCGGAGCCTCGTGGGGCGGTGCACCCCAGCCCGTTATGTACGCGTCCGTGCCCTCGCAGTACCCCTCGCAGTAGCTCCACCACCGGCCCTTACCACCCGCCCTGCCGATCGACCTCTCTGAATCTGTATAGGTTTTTACAAACACATTCATACTGTTTTATGTTACTTACCCCCTGATAAGCAGATGCTTATCGACGGTTATCAAAGATCTCCTATTTAACTGTTCTAAGCCCATCCGAATATTATCAAGCTAAATACATATGCAACAAGCTATAAAATTAAGTGTAAAAAATTACAGATAGGAGGTTGTTATACCAACTAAGTCGGGAAAGTCGAGTATAATGCGACCGAATCACGATGTATTGACGAAATGCTGTGTATTCGTTGTATACAAAGATTTATGTTGGTTTTATGGCAGACGACCAAGTTCTATGTCGTTTGCCTTAGCCACTTGTACTCAATGGCTGTCTCACGTTATACTTCCGATATAACTTTTGTATTGACCTATATACATTAATACAAATGATATAATACGAAACCCTTATTTGATGATTATTTGTAATGAAAACTGCAGTGAAATAAATGCATTGCAAAACGTTGCATTCTAAAATTCAAAAAACCTGTAACTTGTTTTTCAGTTATAATGGCAACATTATTTTTGAAATGTCCCATATTAATCGGGTATTTATTTAGTTGTATTATTATCAGTTTTCGTCTTTTGAAATCCAGGCCTGTGATCAAAAAAATTCCATAATGTTCTAGAACTAATATCGACATATTTCTTCACTTTATATGTCGATATGTCTTCGATCCTCCTGTTTTACACTTGTTATTAGGTTCTATGTGTAGGACCTGCTTTAAATATATATATATGTATTGAAGTTGTTTTGTATCCTAAACTCGGGAGTATGTAAAGTGCCCTTTTTCTTTCCCTGTGAGCATTTTTGTAATGTCTAAAGTGGAGTGCATGACTGAGAAATGTCAGTTTCACATTGAAGTGACAGATGTCAAAATTGAAAGTTTTAGGGTATGGCTCAAATTGTGGTTTTCTGTCTGCAAATAGAAATTACATTAAGTTATGCAGTAATGTTTCTTTGGTTTTAAATGGAGATCTATAGAAATGGCTGCCTGAGAATACATTTCAGTATTGTTGTTCTGGCTTAGAGACTGATTTGTTATCACTTATACATTTGTCACAAATCTCCATTTAAACAATCAGGTTATATATTAAATTAATATTCAATAAATAAGATTTATTGTCATTATATTTATGCAGAAATGTTATTTATAGTATAATGATTATGATCCTGAAATGGAGCGAATGACACATCACAACGGATAGACAACCATCGCTTAAAATGTACTTTGACTTGATAGAACTTCTGTCATAAAATGTTTTATTGCCGATTACTTTAGTACCTTGTAAGACCCAAATTGTTATATTGAAATGAATACAGATTCAGAGATGTTACATTTGAGCAATTCAATTCAACTTGTAAATGTCCCACTCGTTTTCTATGCAGTGTAAATTAATATAACAGACAGCATGCAGCATGTTCTATATATACCAGGATACAGCCTTATCAGCCTTCACGGTTGTGGTACAATTACTACACATACAGCCAATCTGTGTTGTACATGTAAGGGGTGAACATAGTGTAGGCCATAGACAATAGGTTAGACTTAGTGGATAGAATAAACCATAGATTAACCAGAGATGGAGCGCGGGGAACTGCCGTAAAAAGATCCAGTTCAAATTAGAGGAATTAATATGGCTCTTTTTGGGCAATTCTCCGCGAGGTAATGAGAGAGATGTGTATCTATCTCAATTATTTTCTACTCTCTGGATTCTCTTGTTAATCTATAAGGGGGAGGTGACTGCAAGACATGCATATCGAGCGGAGTTTGCATGTTGTCTGTTGAGGCGGCGGCGGGGGATAGGATATGCTTCGGGGGAGGGGACGAGCGAGGCGGCCCAGCGACCACACTGACAGCTTGATCCCCACGGGCTGTGATATTACGGACATCCGACGGCCACAAACCGTACTAGTGCCCTTTACATGGTGCGTGATCTATTCGATCTTGAGATTCTAGACAATTTTGATCTCTAAACAATATTATTAAAGTATAATATAACTTGAAACCAGACCCGATGTATTACTATGGACGGGTATACGCTACCACAGGCACTCTCCGCGGTGCGTCGGAGCGGGTCGTCCGTAATATCGCAGACCGTGGTAATCCCGCAGAACACTGTTCCGACTGCCCCGCGACCAGAGACCGGCACGCACCGGCCCGCTTCGTACCGTCGACCGCTGTTTCCGTATCGAATACGTTCTGATTGTATGCACAAACTACCGCACCGCCATTTGGTGCCGCGTGCGGTTACGGATTGGGCGTATTCGCTCGTATAAACCTGTACGGTTGATAGGGACTGCATTCGAAAACTGGAGAGATCGGTCAAGCCCAACATTTGTATCTACAAAAGCTTGTCCGTCTGGTCGCGGTGAGTGAGGTGGATAGGAGCTTATACGAGCTGCAGTACGCCCAATCCGAAAACGCACAAATCCATTGTTCTGGGTGAGCGATGACGTGACGGGACACGACACGACACGACGAAACGGGATACAAGCCATCACTGTCCATGATAATTGTCGCATAGCGTAGTTGGCGACGAGTGTCGTAAGAGCGATGTGAATCGTCGCCACAGTCGATCAGTCAGGGGCGGTCGTGGCCACGGCGAGCCGGTGCGCGTTCGCTCGTAGTCGATCTACATAGATAGGACATAACGAAATAAATTATAAATTTTTAAAAAAAGTTATAAATATATAAGGGGGGAGTAGTGTCGCGTGGCCTCGTGTACATAAGTTGATATTTATTACCTGGCAGACTGAGCCGTTCCCGATCACTCCTCGATCGACGCGCCAGACAGTAATATGACGTATTTATGATTATTATAAGTTCGGCACGTGTTGTTTTGTTTGACCTGAATTGTTATGATTTATTGTATGGAAACACTGGTGAGTCAATAAAGCAGTGGGTCTGGGACACCGGGTGTTTGATTTGCCGTCGATTTATAATACACTGTATCGTGTTTATTTCTGGGTCCAAATTTGAACGTCGGCAGTGCACTCTTCTGTGATTGAAGTCTGCGTATACAGTCAGATGATGAAAAATTATTGTAAATTCTAACGTCATTTTGTAAAAGGAAAATAAATAGTTTAAGTTGAATAATACTTTTAATTGTTGTATTATTAGTGAGAGGTGCGCGTTGATACCCCTGATTTCTAAATTAATTTTGTAGTTGAATCATATCACATTTGATGCATCTAAGACATTACAAAGCTGAACAGGAATGACACATTACTAAATTGCTTAATCAGTTATTTCATGAATTTATCCTAGATATATTAGTTTTTTAAAATTATAAGCAGGAGCATGTTTTTGAATGCCAATGTAGGTTCGACTTGCATCAGTTGATCGACTTTGAAAGGTGCTTCGAGGACGAGCGACAAGCAAGCTACATATTTTGAAACTAAAGGATTCGCAACCCAAAACCTTATTGCTGCCAAACTCAGAGTTTCTTACATTGCGAAGGACAATGGCCAGGTGTGGATTGGTTTACTTCACACTATCATTAGCAGGATGGGTATTCATTAAGTCTCTTTCTGCTATCAAATAATAATATTATACTAGCTACGGCATTCCAATACTTCAACTCGTTAATGGCCTGCTACGGGGCGTAACCCGTAGGTCTGTCTTGGTAACTGAGAAGAACAAGAGAGTCCAATGCGGATTGGAAGAAGAATATTTTAGTCTACAGAGCACGTAATAGATTTGAGTGATATATTTGTGGACCATTGATTTTAGTAGACAGGTTATGTAACTGACTGAAGTTACAAAAAATCATAATAAAAATAAAATAGTTAACGAAACCAGCCTTGTGGTACTAATGTAAGGGTTACATCACAACTACAAAGTAGTGTATTATTTAGAGCGAGTACATATATTTTATGTTCTGAGCGGGGAAAGAGGACTGCTGCCAACACTGCAACACGTATAAACAAGACTAGGAGAGTTTCGCTTACCAGGGGGGCCCTACGATCATGAACGAGTTACCGTGGGGACTAGGGTTACAATAGGTGGTTCAGGGACCAGGGAAGGAGGGATCTGGCGCCTTAACGTTGTCCATTGTTCAGCAGGGTGCCTACACCAAATCAAATCAAAATATGCTTTATTGTAGACAATAGGTAAGTTTACAGAGATGTTGAGGCAAAAAATTAGGATCTTCGTTCTGCGTACAATTCATGATTATAATATGATCCCGCGGTGTTCTACTCAAAATCGTCAATCTAATATACCGTAAGTAAATTGTTTTTCGCTGTATTGGGGCGGCCTAGAATATAAATCCCAATTCCCTGCTGACAGACCAGAGCGTAAGCTTTTGAAACTGCGATATCCAATAAATATAATATTAACGAATATTTGCAATTAAATTCCTCGCCAAGTATAAGGAGAGCAGTATGGTATGGCCGACGGCAGCGTTGCTGACGTCGTCGTCGGCGACGTTCTCCTGCCTGACATGTCTTCCACACATTAAGTGTCTTCGGAGCCAATTATCGTCCATTGTCTAACAGTGGCAGTGTTCGGAGAACACGAATCGAATTTGGAAGACCACGGCGATTATGGAGAAATGAACATGTGACCTTTCCGACTGCGGCGCATCTCGATAACATTAGAGTGTGTCTGGAGCATGCTTAGGAGTTTATTTCATTGACGATCCGAACAATTCTACCCATGATGTAGCTCGGTATGTCACAATGGTAAGTGGAGTCAAGTGGTGCACATAACTAGGTGACAACCATATCACTATCAACCAGTTCAAACGCTGCAGGAAGGAGTCCCGGCCGGATTGTATTGTATCATTAAAATTGTACAGTACATCAATCAAATAGTTATCGAGGTAATAAATATATAAAAAAATATTGAGAACCTCCTCCTTTTTTCTGAAGTCTAAAAAAAGAAATCAAACCAAATAACAGATGAGGGTAAGAATAATCAGCTGGTTATCCTGTTAACTCTTTGTACCTGGTAAACGCTACAATTGGACCCAAGGTACTAGATTTCAGGACTGTGACAAAAAAACCTATACACATACATTTGCTAGGTCTGCCTACATTTTTTTTACACGTGACAAATAAAAGTTATCACTAACTCTTAAATGAAACCTTAAATAGAGCACAGAGGCTTGATAATAAATCTGGAGATTTATTCCACCTACTGAAGATAAACTAAATTACTAAAGATAAGTAAGGAGTTCTCCCGGGAGAACTCTGCTCCATGATGTCGCTTCTCACCAACAGCTCGGTGCAAGCTGCCCTGTGGGATTACTATTACTACTGCGGTACCACTTACGATCTTCTTTTTAATATCTGGGTTTCTCGCACCTATGTAGGTTAAATCATCCATAAGATCACAGAGAAACCCTTGGGATAAGTCAATCTATTGAAGACAGAAACGATGACGAAAAGTTTTTCAATGTGACCAAAATTTTGCGACCAAGATTGAAACTAGTGTGATAGAACTCTTAAATATTACAATCAAATATATAAATTATATCAGAGCTGAGATTAACGTTTGAAAAATCAAAATAAAATCATTGTGTACCTATTTATTTATGAAAGGAAACATTTGAAAACATTTATTTTTTACAATAAATATATATAGTTACAAGCTAAAATATTTATTATCTGGGTTCAACTTACACATTCAAAACCTTGGGCATCCCTAAGGATCCCTCAATATCAGCTCAAAACAATTTTCTGAAACCCTATTAGTTTTTTAAAATAAAGAGACAAATAGAAGCATACTTATTAATTAACTGGGTTGGACATTCTACAGTATAGTAATAACTAGCAGACTCCATTTCTAGCCTTATAAGGACCCTTTAAAGCTTTAGTTTCTATGTCTAAGGCCTTTTCCAGGTCACTGTGCAGCGCAATGCTCAAAAATCAGTGGTTTAAGTACTTACAGTTGTTCAGAAACCTGCACATTTAATGGTACGTAATGTAATTTACGACTGACTACGATCCCACCTGCTATAGTAGGTGGCGAAGCGCATTTACTTAGAAAAAGGCTATTTACTCACTTTTTCCTTGAATATACAATTATAAACCAACGAACCTACGCTCCACCAAAATGTACCTTACAGAAGACTGGAACCTCTGCGTCTGCAGCTGCGCTGCTCTTTAACATTTTTCCAACGAATGCTATCCCGATAGGTGGAATTGTGTGGAGTTTAATGTAACAAGCATTACCCCAGTACCTTATATACGTAAGCTGGGCCATCTCACAGCAGGGACGATTTTGATTTGATTTCTCCAAGCAAGGAACTAAGGAAGATTATTAAGTATATAGTATTTATGTATATTAGTAATTATGATTAGTAAGATTTGTAGATATGCCCAGTAGGAACTAAAAATAATAAGTGGAAGTGCTGTAACTATGGAAGAATATATTGATACCCCTCAAAATCTATATTAATAAAATGGCACCTACATATTGTTACTGCAACCTATGAGTTGACAAAACAAACGACAACGACTAGAGCTAAAACGTAATTTCTCGACTCAAAGCAGTCTACGAGGAAAAATTCGTGGGCAGCGTTGACGGCAGCCAACTCAACCATCATTCAAGATTGTAAAATAATAAACGTAGTAACTCGTTAACACCTAGCTGGCTATTTTCATATCTCACCATATTATGACCAGCTAATGGTGAATCGCAATAGGTATCTAGAATTTACTGGAATGCAACATTATCCTTAACCCGATTGTGACATCACAGCGAATGAGGGTTTTATAAAATCTGACTAAAAGCCGAGAAGATATGACGTGAAAATTGCAATGACAGTGATCTAAAAATAAGGTCGTCGGCTTCGCACCGCGGCGGCAGCGCGCGCGCTCCTCAGTCGAGGATCAACCGTCGCGAGTTTCAGTCGAACGATCGCGGGTCACAAGCAGCAGCCATGGTTTATGAAAGTGACTTCTACACAACGCGCCGCCCATACAGGCCCACCTCCAGCTACAGCGTGACGGTGAGTCCGTATCACTAACACCCGTTGAGCGTGCACCTCGCTCCACTCTATTCCCGGGAGCCGGACGCCCCTCGCACCAAGTCGACCCTCGATACTTTCATGTCTCTCGTTTTATTTCGAGCGCCCCATCGTAGGGGTCGTCCGACACAACGCCGCCACTCGACTCGCACCACCCGGTGATAACATCTAGCGTCGCGAATGCTTGTAAACATGTTGCTTACTAAGAATTCACGACGGCCTCTACGGGTCTTCCCCAATAGCGTAGGGCTCGGTAGGGCGTCGCATTGACGATCCACAAGTGGGTCGAATCGGGTCGAGAATCGGAGCGTCGGAAAGCGGAGCCACCGAGCGCGCCAAATATAGACGCGGCTGGAGCCGGCCGTTCGACTAACGGCGACTTCTCCGCTTGCAGCGGGCGGGCGACTGGGACAAGGTGCCGTTCGTGCCGCGGCCGAGCCTGGTGCCCGACCCGGTGACGGCGTTCGGACGGCGCACACGGCCCGGCACGCGAGTCTCCGCGCTTGAGCCGGTCACCAGGCAGAACATCCTGCCGCTGCCGGAGTCGAAGCTCGCTCCGCTGGCGCCGTACGTCTCCCCGCGCGAAAGAACGCGGGAGCGCGTGCTGGCAGCCGTGGGATACCGCGAGCGTGCGTTCGACGCCGACCCGCTTGCGACGCCGCGCGACCACATGGACGTGGTGCTCGCGCAGGCGCACGGCCGGCCGCAGCATGCTGCACACCGTCAAGTCTTCTACAGCAACTACGCTACTTACTAGCCGCGTCGTCGCGTCGGAATCGTGTGTCGCTTTCGCTATTCGGGTCGGTCGAGTCGGTGCGAGGGCGCGCGAGCTATCGCGGCGTTGAGGGCTAAGGGCTAAGGGCGCGGTTGTTGCAGACGCCGCGCCACTACGTGGTGGTGGACCGCGAGCCGGTGCCGCGGCGCGCGGAGGAGCAGTACTCGTACTCTTACTCGAGCACGTCGCAGCGGTCGACGGGCAGCGGGCTGCCGCAGCGCAGCTCGTACAGCAGCACGGTGGAGCGCCGCGCGGGCTCCGGCCCCGGCGGGTACTCGTACTCCAGCGAGCGCTCGAGCAACCTGGGCGGCCCCAGCGGATACTCCTACTCGTCCACGACAAGCGGCCGCCTGCCCTACGGCACCTCCTACCGCCACTACTCATACCGCGTGTAGCGCCCCGGCTCCCGACCCGTCCCCTCCCCTCACCCTTAACCCTCACCCTGCTTCCCACCTAATCAGTATTCGCTAACGTGAGTCGCTCCACTTTATTGTTACAAGTGGAAGTGAACCTTTTAGAGCTTTTTGATGTTTGTTTAGATTAAATTATAATATTTTTTTATTTTATGTGACCTAGACTGAATTTTTAATAAAGCTTGCATTTTTCTATTACCTTTTTTTCTTTCCGAAGACTTCGATGATGAGCTCGATGACCCTACCTACCTCTGTGCCTACTGTTCTAACACTTATTTTGTTTTATTTTGAAATCTATAATAATGTGTACGTAACTAAAATATTTGTAAAACGAAACAGTAAACTTACAAATAAATTTTAGGTAAACCTTACATGAATGTACAGAGAAGAATTTTGACAAAAATACCTACCTAGTATTAAAAGCAATATGCAAGCAGTTAGATTGTAGGTACTGTCTGTGTATTATTTAAAAAAAAATATATTATTTAAAAATATTGAAGTAGTTCTGATTCTGACGCAACTTTTAGACAATGCTTCTTCAATGTTCCTGTTCCATAAAGATCTTTTCGACACAGTAAATTTGTTTCTTTTTGTAAATCATATTACAATACAAATATGGTAGTTATTTCAAAAAAAGGAAATTTTTAGTTAGGTATATATAATTTATTTATTTGTACATAGTGTCTACGTATCTAAACACTTACTTCCTAATGGTTATAATAATCGGAAATCTCGAGAGGAAAGTTGGTACCGTCGTCGGACAATTTTATACCCTGTGAGGTTTGCAAGTTCCGTCTGTGAATGTCACTGTGTATTGTTTATAAATAAATAAATAAAGTAAACCTACGTATAAAATATGAAAAAGGGGATTATAGCTACTTAATTGAATAGTGTTTGTTTCTTAGGTTACAGGGATACAGTATTGGGATTAATATATGTTGTCCTTTTTTACTTTTTCTTTTTATTTCTATTTGATTTATAACGATCATAATAATGTTATGCAAAACATCTAACGCCTCCGTATCGTCTTTAGCGTGATATAAAACAGATGTATGGACAGTCGGACAATGAAATGTTATAAACAGGGCTCCCTTGGTACCCTTTGGTACAGAACACTAAAAACTATAATGGTTTGTCATCACATGTTAACAGTACATTGGGCGTTACGAACTTCAACCTCACATTCTGCGATAGTGACGCGATATCGTCGTAAAAATCGATATCAAGTGGTGCCAGTATTATTTAAAGCAATCGTAAATATTATTGCGGCCCGTACCTTGTCGGGTACTACTGCTACCATCGCTTTTTAACGTTCCATAGTAAATTCTGAACTCTTAAATTTTTGTTTTTCTGTCTCTCGTCTGGCCGTCTATCCGTCAGCCCGTCCGTCTGTGCATCTGCAATCTAGCGCAAAGAGCCTTAGTACTAGAACGCTTAGCAAGGATGTACATGTTTATCACGGCAATAAAAAAAAAATATTAACCCCCTAAAGCTAAAGTAGGGATGTATTTTTTTCGTCTACTTCTTCGTGAAGGTTATCGTTGGATAGGATCGGATTTTCTGGGAAGATCGTATTTAAATTTAGGGATCTG
>DWKC01000345.1:0-13473 GCA_018249195.1 Racta chiria
TATATATATATATAAACTATAAGATTTTTCAATACATCTTCTATGTACAGACAGCGATTCTATAACATAATTTTTACTATCCGTATACTGACCTTTATACCAAATTAGCAATCCAATTTAATTTATAGTTATGTAAATGTCATTATTTCTCAATGTAGTGTTGCAGTAATTGCAATTTTTTAATGCAAAAAGTTAATGCATTGATGCAAATGATAATGATTTGATTTTAAGATCCTTCTGCAAATATTTTGCCGTCTCCCAGTCCTACGCTACGTTATCGGAATAGCGTAAATCCCTCCTCATGTGGCTGCATGCTTTCGTTTGTTTAAATCTCTCGCAGGATTTGTCCACAAATTGATTTCGTTTTGAATTAATTGGATTGCGGTAACCTGAATGCAATTAAACCTGTAACGGTGCTAGCTTAATGCTCGCCTCACCGCCCTGCCTCCCGCGCCGCGGTGCATGTGCGAAAAGTATTAATTGCTTCAGTATACCTTTAGAAGTCAGTAATATGGATTTACAAATAGGTGGTTGTTAGCATTCAATTTACTGGTTGAGATTATCGTTGATTCTAAATTATTGAAATTATTTAGTGAAATGTATTTTAGTTGCAATAAACAAGACTACTCGTATTAGCGCTTCCACAAATAGGATCCGTCCGGAATACCGTCCGTCCGTATGTTTCATGAGGAAACAATCATAAGATAAATATCTCATGGAATCTGATGGGACTGAAGTCTTGATTTTTTAGGAGTGATTTTTCCTCTGAAAGCAGAAATTCGAGAGGTCGATAATTTAATTTGATTTCGTACGTGTTTCTGTAAGTTCAGAAAACTAGTGCCATTTGGGAAGTTCGCGAGCGCCGCGGCCTGAACTCTCCGGCTTGGTTGAGCTAATGGTGTAAAGGCTAATTAG
Organism: Racta chiria; assembly: GCA_018249195.1. Classification (NCBI taxonomy): domain Eukaryota; kingdom Metazoa; phylum Arthropoda; class Insecta; order Lepidoptera; family Hesperiidae; genus Racta; species Racta chiria. The sequence goes on from DWKC01000345.1 coordinate 916, forward strand.
TTTGTACGAGGCTTTGCGCTGAGGAAATCTAAAGCCTTTGTGTCGTGCGGCGGAGACTGACAACTAACGTCATTCACTAATATACCTAATTTAAATTGCTGGAACAATTTCGACGGTTTTAATGCGAAACGCGACCCTATCTATGCCTCACTTGGTAATGTTTATATTTGAAAACAAACGTACCTACCCGGTTCTACAGTTTGTTTGTCTGATTGTATAAAACTATTATACCAAATGAAGGCGGACGTAATACTAAAAGAATAGGGAGTAGATAATATCTACCAATCAATCTATGGTCCAAGCAGAAACGGCCGTAAGTGTATCTGTACTTTTATTTCATTAAGGTACACGATACAAATGAGGCATATGCTCTGACAAGGTCTAGTATGCAAAGTATGTAGCTTTGTACATCAATTAAATATAATTTTATTATCTTAGTAAAACTTCACATCTGTGTACGTAACTAAATAAATAAAAATAAATGTATCGCAAGGTATAATAATATGAGGGATATTTTCATATTTTCGATATGTATATCCACATATATGTATAATATATATAGTGGGTACGAAGCAGAGCAGACCGCGGGTCGCGGCGTCCCGTCAGGGGCAAGGTTGATTAATGTCGCGCTGCGGGCGTAATTACTGTGTCCCGGGACGTGGAGACACGGCTTGGAGCCAGTCACCTAGCGGAAACTGATCGGTCATCTTTGAACAGATTGAGCTTTGGTGGTAGGTTGAAAATATTACATTCATAAGCGTAATGCCTACGTGAATAAACGAAATTTCAATTTGAGGCTTGCATTTTATGTTTAACCTAGAGCGACATGCAATTAGTCCTGGTTATAAGTCGGTCTTGTTTTGATTTGGTATAAGATGTTTATTTCTCTTGAAGAATTTACAAATTTACTTTCCGAGAGATTAAGACTTTACATTAATTTAAGACCGCTATGCGTATATAGTTTTAACTTATGTTAACATACAATAACAGTATTGGTGCACTCAACAAAACTCATATTACGGTAAAAAGAGGGTAGTTGAACAAAAAAGCTTACCACGTTGCGGACAAAATAGAGATACATCCACGAGATCGGTCAGGAAAGAAAAGGGTTAGTGTAAGACAGTTTGGTGGCTGACTCAAGCATGGTACGTGAACGATATTAAGAACTAAAGATATTAATAGCTTAATAATATAATTAATTATTACCTAAGGATTATACTGACGTAAACAGCTGACTTCCATTACGTCCTGAGACGCCCTGTGCAGCGTATCTAGTATTGAGGTTAGTATTCTAGGCTTCAATAGGGCCAAATAACGTAACGAACAAGTCGCCTTCGTGGCCCTCCGCGTGTATAATTCACGTACTGTCATAATATCCCAGTTTTAATTTGTGCGCTACACGCCGCACTAAATCCTCTCGCAATAAGTTTTGTACAGAGACTGCGGTTTCATAAACTTGTGTTTGTGGGACGACAGGGAGGTATTGAAAGTTTCAGGGAAACAGAGGTTTTCTTGGCTTATTATTGAAGGGTTCGCAAGCAAACACAAGATGGTTCCAAAACGAGACTTTTTTATTTATATAATATGACGGTGGTTTAACTTATAACAAATTTACCCTCATACTAAAGTGTCTACCTACATGTAGCTCAATACATTACAATTATCTTTGTTATTTCAAATGCTCTGACTTTGTCTGGCCTATTGGTCTGGTGGTTTGTGAACCTGACTGTTAAGCCGGATGTCGTGGGTTCGATTCCCACCCAGAACAAACGTTGTTTGTTATGTATCTCGGTGTAAAAAAATATTTAAGTATATTTCAAAATATATATACAAGCTAACGCTTACTTTGGGGTCAGATGGCCGTGTATGAGTTTGCCTGACATATTTATTAACAGGTATTAACCGACAAGACATTGTCAGTCGTCAGGGTCATGGTAAATTGAAAACAACCCAAAAAAACAAAACAACAAAATATTTATTTAAATGTATTTCGAAATATATGTGTATGTTTATCAGCTGTCTGATCACTTTAGAACCAACTAGCTAACGCCTAGTTTGGGGTCAGTTGGCCCTGTGTGAGTTTTCCTGACATAAATATGTCAGGTGTGTTAATAAATATTCACAGATATTTATTTATATACTCTAACATTGCCTTGTCAGTCGACAGGGGTTCATGGTAAGTTGAGGAGGAATAAGCGTCGAGGCTTTGTCAATGTTAAGTCAATCGGCGTTTGAATGTGATTGACAGCTGTGATGGAAGCTTTAATGTTGGTAACTAACAATAAAGACTTTGACCATTCCAATTGTTGGGATTTATTTCCATCACTGTTTATGTTCAATTGCGGTCATTTCAAATCCGCAACCGAAGATTCAGCCCGTCCTTGGTTCGGTACATAAAGGCAAGTCGTAACACGACCACCACCATTCCCAATTTCGATTGTGCCGTAGTGATAACACCCCTCGCCTCCATCCAGCGGTTTTAACTCAGTTATTGCAATCAACGAATATCAAAACAATGAACCGTTTATCCTGTTTGTGGACCTTGTTACCGCGGGATATTGTGACGTAACGAACTTAAAGAGTTTCCGAAGTCAGCGCAGCGCCTTGTTTTAACTCTACAGAGATGATTATCGTAACTTTTGGGAGATTTAATTAAACTCTAACGTAATTGTATTATTTTGCTGACGGGCCTCTAGCCCCGTTGGTAATTGAAGTGTCTGCGAAGCAACGGGACCCCGGTTCGATTCATGGCTGCTACAGATATTTATGTGACAGATAAATCTTTGTTCTTGGGTCATGGGGTGCGGTTTGTGTTGTACTTGCTATTCGCGACATGGAATCCTAGTGTGTGTGGGGGACTATGAGTGTGTGTTTATTTATTTATATATATTTGCTAATAATCATACATATAATAAATCTGTTACTAATCGCTATTGGGCTAAGCTTAGATTGACACTTAGAGGTATTTTTATTGAAATCAGCGTACAAATAAAAAAGATGTGAGAATGAAAAGATTTCCGTCTATAAGTACAAAATAGCACATAACATCTTCGGTCACAACTTACGAGCAAAACTTATTTTAATACAATGTTTTATTTTTTGTTCGAGTTCTCGATCAATTTAAAATAAGTAGTTCCGTGAAAGCTCGCAGCCCTGTTCCGATGAACTCCGACTCATCTGATATCGCAGGGTTCGAAACGTTGGCGATAATCGCCCCACGAAATTCGCCAGCTCATCAAATTGATGCGATATCGCTATAACTTAATTTGCCCACATTATGTCCCAATTTATGATGCCCCGCCATGGCGCTTTACCTTGAAGTTTATGGCGGTGTGAAAGAGATATCGGTAGCGTTATTGGCGATTATTATCTCGGTTATTTTTATTATTTACCATTGCCTAAATGGACACAGGTATGGTGAGTTTAGGGTGTACTTTAATTTAATAATTGTACCATAAATACATGCGTTAAAAGCATCATTGTATCAGATCATACATGACAGCGACCACTGACCTTTGTGTTCTGTGTACTTTTCGTCTGCTCTTCATATCTTACGAGTTAGAAAAGGCAGCAACTTTTAATAACGAATTATTTACATTATAAAAGGATATATATATTTACAACTTAAAACTAGGTGTGAAACCGGCCAATGTTAGGTTCGGAATGCCGCGTCAGCTTAGGTTCCCAGGCTTGATTCCGCTAATCGTCATACGATATCTAGCCTATACAAGCCTTTGATGTGTGGATGTCTCCGATATATTTATATTGTAACAAGTTCGTCTCTGTGGACAAAGTATACAACAGAAACATTTGATATTAACCTTCCCTGGTTTTCCCAATCAGTACTCTAGCCCGAAGCTTGTATTTAACCAACACAGTACTTTAATTAAATTGGTATACATGAGAGAATAATAGTATACTCCATTCCTTACGATCTTATTAGTGACCGCTATTTAGTATCCGTAATTCACGATATTTTTTGTTCTTAAAATTGATTAAATATCCAGGATCTGTTGCAAGCCGGCGCTTCCTGAAACAGATTCCGGGTGTTACTGAAAATCTCTTATGACTGGAGCAATTTAAATGCAAATCGCTGACCCGACGCGGGATTCTAATTCAACTTGGCCACTGTGCTTTACAACGTTTGATCCTTGGCGGGAAAATAAAATTCCTAAGCGTGAATTTGCTTATGCTCTGTCCTGTGAGAAACAGATGAATATGAAGCGTCAGCTTAAAGTCTCTAGGTTTGCGTATTTTTATCCACAGACGAGCCTCATGACCGTAAATCGTCATCACCGATGGATCGTCGACCGAGAAGTTGTCTTTCTTCCTTAATTTTTGCTCAGATTTTAGCATCAAAAGCCTCTCTCTACGTGAAATCATCATTATAATGTTATTTGCCATTTACGTCATTGTTATTTGCGCATATATTCGCATATGTTATATTTATCCAAATATATGGTATCGAACAGAGGGGGGAAGATCACAATTTCACTCTTGAAAACTCTTGTTCGTCTTCCTGGGTTATTTACTGCTAGTAAATATTATATTTAGGTTCTACGTTTTCCTGCTACAAGTGATCCAAGCTTCGTATTTGCTACCCTTATAAACCCCTTTGACAATAATACAATAATACAGCTGTCATTAATTCAAGTATGCCTTCACGATGCCTTAAGATATATTAGATAATAAGCGATTTGAGCTATGAACGTTTCCTTACAAATATCTTTGTCATAAGAATTTGAGATCAAGCTTGAAATTTCTCCGCACTTTAAACAACGGGTATATACACAATCTTCGTAAAATACCAAGTGATAAAGCCTCAGTTATAATCCTTTCGTAGCGCTGCGGGGATCCGTATTGCACGACGAATGGAAATTATATTCAGAGTGTGCAGCTCCGGGATGTAGGAACGATACGCCGCGGGAGAGGGACGCTGGGAATAGTACTTTACATGTGTAGCTGCGAAAAGCTGGAGTTTTATTGTAATGTGCTATACGTGGTTCGGTGATAAAACCTTGTGGTTCACTCGCGCGAAATTCCTAATTCGAAAAATGTTGAAATAGCTCGAGTTTTGTCACGGCTTTCTGGACACACTAAATAACACTGTTTGTTTAAGTTCTTTACAATCAAAATTGTATGACGCATTTTTTATGTAAGTTAAGAGAAAAACAAAAATTTTGTCTTAGACATTGAAGGTTTTGCTCCAGAGATCATATGATCAAAAATGTTGTTAGTGATAGAAATCTTCCAAATTGGGTTCGTCGTAGTGAGCTAGAACTCTTTTTTTTTCTGGCTTTAACTGGCTCACTTCTGAGATTGTTTGGGGCAGGTATCTCTCTCCTTGTACTACGGAAATCTGCAGCATAGTCCACCACGTTGCTCTAATGCGTATTTGGTTGAAACAATGTAATGTCCGACTTCACCGAGCACTGCGGAGACTGCCTGTTTATTATAAAGTCCGTTGTTATGACTACTGATGACTTCAGTCATGAAAACAATGGTAATTAATGTAAATAAAACCGCATCCTCTTTCATCTTTGCATTTTCGAAATAAATTACAAATTCCAAAATCACCAACACAGTATTTATGTATAGGCAAGATCAGGAAGCGACGGCGGACGAGGAAAAAGGGCATGCCACTCTCAATTAAATCATTAGGCTTCACGGACAGCTGCTAAGTGACTTACTGGTTTACTCCGGGGCGGCGAAGAAAATGCTTATCAACTTACAAAGTTAAGTAATAAGGAAATGTTATCCCTCCTCTAATTCTCCTGGTACACTTTTCTAAGACGATATCAGAGTTTAAGTAGAAATAAAATACGATATTTTACAAATTGTTTTGTTCACTTCTCCACTGACGATTACTTGGAAAAGAAAATGATCGTCCTAGGCACGTAATGATTTTAATTGACCTATCCTGTTGGTTACTTTCACGATGGAATCAACAGGAAGGAATCCTCTCCCCTATACAGTATGGGAAATTTGTTATTCTACCACTAGTGCCACGATAAATAATGAAATACCCATGACGGAATACAGCCTTCCAGTACTACTAAGGATACAAACAAAAGAAATTGAAATAATGCCTGTGATGTTCATACGAGCTGCCATAGGATCTACGGCGAAGGGATGGATACCCGCCGCGCGTCGACTCTTTCCAAATTGTGTAGTTCCTGCGCAAACTATCAAATATGTTGTATCCTCTACAATACAGAAAGGCTTAAAACTCTGCGCCTGTGCTCGATGTTTTGAAGATTTGTGCTCAAATAATTCAGTGTCACCAATTAGTCATTTAATCCAATGTTATTGTGAATGTTATCTACATTTGGCAGCACCATCCCATATGTGGCAGCAGTACTCCACACAAGAACGGTCCTGTGCTTTATATATAGAGTATCATTTAATGATCTCTAACGAGCAAGCCAGGGCCCATTCCCGAGTGCAAATTCAAACTTAGCTGGCGAAAGTCTAATGTCAACCGATGTAAGGGTTGCAGTTAAAATGATGATGGCACGGTAGAAATATCAGCTGTCGGGAGCGGAATTATTAAGTTTTTGACCCGTCTCGAAAACTTTCAAGATTCAGCGCTGTTTCATGTAGACAAGCTTAACGTTTTAAGGCATTCATTGATACATGCAAAACCTTTTAAAAAATTTACAATTTGATTACTAAAATACTCGTAAATGAACATTCTTGTGAAGTGTAAAACGTTTATTGCAGATCGGCACCATAAAAAAATTACAGAGAGTCAGTGCTTTCTGGCATAAACCGCTCACAACTTCCATTACTCTAGTTTACGATGGAATATCGTTTTTAATGTACAAAATGGTCGTTATTATATTTAATCGCCCTCACAATATTTCGCGAAAAAGCGCTGATGTCGATCGTAAAGGGAATTAAATTAGTGTTCGTTGGGAGATGTTTTCGTACTGGCGATACGAAGACGCACCCGCCCGGTTTGATATCGTAAATAATCCGGTAATCAGCAAAGTAAAAACGACCAAGAATTACACGATTTTTTTTACTCCAGTATACAACGAGGACTCAAAGATTTTTTAGATTAAAATGCCGGTAGAAAAATTCTGAAAAAAAAAATACGTTGTGTGTAAAACTTGTACTTAAGTAAAGTTTTTAGTTTTAGTTTATTAAGCTATAAGATTCCCGAAAATGTAAAAATAAAAATAAATAATAATTTTATAGAGAGTTGCTTCTTACATAAGAAACGCGTTTCGTCGCGTCGTAGTTCCGAAATATACCACGTCCAGGTTGTGGGTTTGGCTCGCAATGATTTCTTGCTGGAATGTTGTTTACAATTTTAAATCTTAATGTCTTCATATTTTTTTCTTTATTGAAATTTTAGTATTCAGTGACTTTTAGAAAGATTTTCGTGACTTTGTGGAGAGAATCTAGTATAACAATTCCTTTACGTTCCAGTCTTGCTCAGTATCCAAACAGCCTAACCAAAGCACAATCAAGACACTAGCCGGAGAAGACGACCATCGACCGTTAGCAGCTGTTAGTGTGAAAGGCTTATCCGTTGTCTGCGAAGAGCGAGCGATAAATCGACGCTTTAAAGCGCTCGTGTGAAATGGGGCGCGATGATTGGTTTGTGAGGGATGGGATGGCGCTGGTTTATGTCTTGTGCGTGTGTGTGGGCTCGTATGTGAGCGAGCTGTTAGGCCCATTACACATTGTAAAAAAGGTCAAGTCTTTTAGTCATCATACAAGACACTGTGTTGGCTCCGTAGCGAAGTCGGAAGTTATCCCTGTATTTGTCGAGGCACATTTTGTGTCTGACCCGACGCCTAGTTGATTGTGGATTAAAGTATCATAACATTAATTCTTATAAGCTTTCTTATAAACTTTTTTAAAAGATTATGTTCAATATCTTATTTGACGATGAAGCCGGAAGGAACTTTAAGACGGCCCAATATATTCTTATCATGTTTTTATTTGTTTAAGAGGGATTCTAGTTTTTAATTACATCCAAGGTCTGACAAATTTATAAACGTCTTGTCTTATAATGTGCAAAGGCCTTATGTTGTGAGTGAGGAACGGCTACACGGTACTCAGCAGTTTCTAATTCAGCAGGGAACCGCAACATCACTTCGTGAAGCTAGGGAAGTTTCTCTAAACCATAATAAGTGTCTTAAAGAGTTCTTGCTTTGATTTTATCATAGTGTGTTTTATAGTTTTCTACCGGGGACTGCATATGGTATGGTGGAGGTTGGGTTGGGGATTGGGTCATTAATACCTAGCGTAGCTATATAATCTTTAGTGTATTAAATATTTTAAGTAATATATAATCTTTGATTTTTGTATCTTCATACAACCGTTAGTATCTTATTACAACTGCAATCCAGAGGTTCAAATCTTCTCTCTGTATTCCATGAGTCAAATAATCTCACTCTAAAAGCGTAATTTCTAGAGTCGATTTTTCCATGGCATATTTGACTTCTGAGATTGCGCTGTCAGTTTGAGATCGGATAATTAATATGTGAATAAGATCTAATAGTGCATGTTTGTTACGTTTTATTATCTTCTAATCTGTACTTCTGTATTGTTTCAGGTATGGAAAGATTTCGTGAAGACAAACAACCTCCCTACATTATCAATTACGTTGAATTCAGTGGCATACTCCAGAGAATTAATGGATTCTAACAAGCAAACTATTCCGACATGTAGTTACGTCAGGAATGCACCTAGCAAGTAAATAATCTACCGATATATCGACGACCGGAAATGACGTCTCGTCAGTTTCGAGCACCACATGTCTAGTGTCTAGAGCATAGGTCTAAGTTACTATAACTATCAAGGCTTACTCCGTACGACATATGGTTTAAAATTCGTTACTTTATGACAACTCCTGACTTGTCGTGAGAGTACACCTTACCTGCCAGGTGATAAGAATCAATCTTCATTGCACGGTTTTGATACTTAGAAGCTAAGGTAAACAGAATTCATGATGGTCGTCTCCGGATATCGCTTGCGTCACTCTTCTACGTCACCCGACTTTCCGCTGTGGCTTGTGTGTCGGCAAAATTGTGGATTCTTTATTATATTTGTTTATGCTTGTTTGAAAGAAAATGTAAATATTAAAAATCCATTGCAACGATCAATCCTTCTGTTTACTGACATTTAGTTTAACATAATTTAGGTAAATGATTGCGGGAATATTATTTTCTTGATATCATAAATAAAAAAATGATTCCTTATCTTCTCCTAATTGTAAAATGACATCAAACGTTTTACTGTTGATTTTAGAAGATCAGGTAACAATTTCTTTCAATACACATGAACATATTTCGAGGTGATCACAATCTGAAGTTACAAGTTTACTAACTCACGACCCGATTATACATACGAGTATAGACCTCCTAACAACATGTACGTAACATGTAAATGTATGTTAAACCACGAGATGCATGTCGCATAAGAAACTGTCGGTGTAATGTTTCACGTGTCGAGCCATTAGCTTTGCAATGCGTGCTATTGAGGCAACGTGCTCCCTGATTGTGGCTCTGTGGTCTGGTTCCGAGAGCCGGCTAACGAGCAGCACGACAGATTGCGTCCGGTTTATCTCGGTACTGCTCAACCTACTGCGATGCTCCTGGCAACCTGGCGAATACTTTTTCTTTTGCAATTAGGCAAGAGATTCGACAGTTTCGTGATGCAGTTTTGGGTGTGGAGTGAACGCTTTAAATGGAAACCTAATGTATGACCAAGCCTTATGGTACATGGATTCGGATTTCAGGATGGCTTAGAAATAAGATAGCTATAGGATAGCATATAATTTATTTTAATGTTTAACCTGAACATTTTAAGAAGTTTTGGCAGTATGAGATGACTATATCATTTTGCGATACCGTTTGGCAGCAAAGGTACTAAAAAACTAATGTCGGATCTCGGCCACGCTCCGGTCTAGTCTCCCATATTTCATCTCCACCTCGACCTTACAATACGTTTACTTTTTATAACAAGGGTCTTGTTATTACTTTAATAACCATGTTTTATCATGCCTAACGTTCCCTCGTACCTTCGTGGTTAACTTTAAGTGATAATTTATTCCCGGCACGACCTTTTTTGAAGTCGGTTGCACACAACTTTGTTGTCAACTACAAATTGAATTTGCATTTCAGTTCGCCGGGCGAACGGAAAATGTGATTTCGTGTTTGTTCAATTTTTCATTTAGTTTACAACGTTTCACTTTGATGTTGTCTGATATAGCAATTCGTCGTTCATTATATTCATTAGGTGATCGTTATAAAGTTTGTCTTTAACATAATATACTTTCAGCTGACTGTCTGCGGTAAGATCGCTAATAATTTATTAGAGGTTCTGATTATATCATCTATTTTATTATTTATTGAAAATCGACATAATAATATTATTATATATGTATATAGAGCTAGTATTGATTGCTCTTACTTTTTATAGCAGCGTATTCTGGAATACTTTGTATTATTGTATACAATCTCGGCTGTTAAAACAGATGCTTTTTCCTAATTCAAAATGTTGTTCAGAAATACACCATTTAATATAAGTTTACTCTTAAATAGATAATGTTAACGTTGCTGCTCGTATCTTCGTTATTAATGTGCAGAATATGTTAACTCAACAATTTGTTCATTAAATTATTCTGAGACCGTTTAAAGAGATATAGAACACCGTACACGAGAAAGGTTTCCCGCACCCGTTCATTAAGCGAACTAATTAACGTGAGACATGAAAACATGTGTTCGAAGCGTTTTCTTGTTGGCGCCCAACGCGGGCCGCAACCTTGCTATTTTATAGCCTTGTTGTAAATCTGTTTCAGAAACGCTCAGAGAAACTACGATGATTTTCAGATTCACTCGCGAAGTATCCTAAGTTACGTTTATTGCAATACTTGGGTGAATTCGACCAGAATTTTGTTGGATGTGCAAGTAAACTAGCGATGCAAAACGATTTACCTCGACAAACTATAGACTTAGCGCAATACACTTTTAATAAAAACTGTTCCTTTCAATTGCGTTAAACTTTCAGCAGCATTTATATAGCTGGCAGTATAGATGATGAATGATTATTTAACGAAAAAAGGTGCTAAAAGTTCATCAAGAAGAAACATTTCCTTTACTAGAGTTCATTTAGAAGAGAGCATCGTTTAAGAAAAAGAAAACTTAACTAAAGTGTCCAGTGCCGGTAGAAAAATAAATTTTATTCGCGAGATAGGGAATGGGCAAGTCCATTAAGCGTAGTTGGTCCGTCGTCCGCTCAGTGTCCGAGACGTCTGTCCGGCCGGGACGAAGACGGATTGTTTTCCGGCTTGCTCTTTTTCTTATATAACATCACATTTGTAGTATGTTATTGCTTTCATGGAATTGGTGAAACTTTTTTGTGGAGCACTAACAATTTGGTCAGATTTTGCACTAACAGCTAATAAGCTATGTATCTAAATGAAATTTTACACATGTTAAATAAGTTTGAATAAATAAAAACTTTTTGTAGTTATTGTTTTGTATATATCAGTGATCAATAATATTTATAAATCGTCATCAGTGTATCCGCTGAAACTTCATACCACTTGGAGGCTAAAAAATTAAGTAAAAACGTTGAAAATACCGTTTATGTTGGCTTTCAATGGCACCTAATTTAAATGCTTCGCAAATGCCACTCTTGAGTTGTTATTATTATAAATTAACATTGGAAAATTTATTTAAATGAGATGAATAACTTGGCTTGTATAAATATCGTTTAGCATTAACAAGGAGAAGAAATTTATAATTGATATAATATGTAGTTTGTGGGTAGCATAATGTAAACATATCTGCTTTTCGTACAATTTGTATAATGCTCGTAGCGTCGAAGATGGTATCTGACAGTACCTATAGTAGACGGTACTATTACGATCTTCCTTCGTAATTTGACACAAACTCCAAATTTAGTGATGAGTTTGGATTCAAATAATAATCAAATATTTAATTATTTTCTTCTTTGCAACCGTCATCTATCGCACTACGAAGCTCCGGCCTCCCAATGTGATGGGCACAGGCCACCACGCTGGCCAAGCAGGCGGTAGACTTCGCACACCTTTGACGATTTAATTAAATCACGAGTTAAAGAATAACAGTTTATCAAATAGTGAAATGTGGGGTGTATACGGTGCCGGTGGGTCGACCGATGCCGCGGCGACCATTACTCTGTGAAGTATTACGTCTGTTATCGTATCCACGATGCCCAACTTGAAGGGATATTAGTTATATAGGATTCTGAAGAAACGCATGAAATTACACCCGAGAAAATGTTTATTTTGGGATAGGGATGTAGCTAAAAGGCACTGGGTAGACCGCCCACCTGAAGTTAATATAATTTACAAATGACCCGCTTCGGCCGCGTACAGGAAGTTATATAACTCATTTCGGGAGGCAGTTTTTCTTCCTTGTATTGTATTTATCTTATACTAATGGCAAAAATAAAGTTATAATAGTTTACTATTAGGTTCGAAATGTGAAATAGTAGTACGGAATAAAATTCGATAAAGCGATATAAAAAGAATACATCTCACCCCCATTTCAC
>DWKC01000346.1:0-13466 GCA_018249195.1 Racta chiria
CACTGACGCATACTGCGTATGTGATGAGGGCTGGACTTTTGATCCAAGTGACATTGCTGCTGGGTGTATTGATATAGACGAGTGCGACAGTGCTTTAGGACCAGTTGGACGTTGTGGCATAAATGCCCGTTGTAGTAATACATTAGGTAGCTTTACATGTCAATGTCCAGACGGATATACTGGAGATGCTTATAAACAATGTTTGGATATAGATGAGTGTCAACTAGAGAACGTGTGTGGAATAGGGGCCGACTGTAACAATCACGATGGATCTTTCCTCTGTAAGTGTCCCGAAGGCACGATTCCAGATCCTGATGCTCGAGTGAGATGTTCTGAAATAGTGTCTTGTAAATCTGATAATGAGTGTCCTGGAAATGCTATATGTGATGCTCATGGTAAATGTCTTTGTCCAGAGCCCAATGTCGGAAATGAATGTCGACGTAAGTTTAATTGTTTATTACAAAATAATTTGAACTCCGCGTAATTTTTTTTATTACTTATACCAATATATTCATATTTGTTTTGCAGATCCATGCGAAAACCTTCAGTGCGGTGGGAATTCTGAATGCCTATTAAGTGAACAAACAGCACAATGTCTTTGCAAAAGTGGATTTACCGGAGATCCCACATCGCCTAAGGGTTGCCAGGATATTAATGAATGCGATGTAAATCCTTGTGCTGTTGGTGCAGTCTGTAAAAATCTTCCAGGTCAATTTGTATGCGAATGTCCTGGTAGTTTTAGCGGAGATCCGTATATTGAAGGTTGTGTAGGAGGAAAAAGGCCAAATGAATGTAGCAATAGCAACCCATGTCCACAGGGTGAACAATGTATATTACATGACGGTGAAAATGTTTGTATCTGCTCTCAAGGATTTGCACGCAACACAGAAACTGGTTTATGTGAAGATATTAATGAGTGTACTCAGCATGGGCGAATTCCTTGTGGCCTAAATGCTATTTGCAAAAATTTACCAGGCAGTTATGAATGTAAATGCCCTCCAGAATACGGAGGCAATCCCTACAACTTATGCGAGATATGTAACGATATAAGTTGTCAGTGCCAGCCACCATATAAAGTTGTTGATGGAAATTGTGTACTTTCTGGCTGTACAAAAGATAATAAATGCGGGAAAGGCGCTGAGTGTATAATAATATCTGATGGAGTAAGTTATTGTGCTTGTCCAGCTGGTTATTCGCAGACTGTTGATGGTGCATGCGAAGATATCAATGAATGTCTCTCTGGACAACCAGCTTGTGGCTTCGGCGCTGAATGTATAAACACGCCTGGATCATTTACATGTAAATGTCCGCCAGGTTACGGTCAAGATCTAAATTCGGGACAATGTAGTCTGAACCAAAAACGTTGTATGAGCGATTTAGATTGTTTTGCAAATGAAAAATGTATCCAACCAGGTAAATGTATCTGCCCACCACCATTTTACTTAGACGTTTCCGATGGGCAAAAATGTAAAAGTCCCTGTGAAAGATTTATTTGCGGTATAAATGCTAAATGTACTCCAAGTGATCCACCAAAATGTATGTGTATGTCTGGTTACGAAGGAGATCCATATACCGGTTGTACTAATAGAAATGAATGTCATAGCGCACCTTGTGCTTATGGAGCGATATGTCATGACCAAAAAGGTGGTTATCAATGTGTTTGTCCAGAAAATATGGTGGGAGATCCATATAAATCGGGCTGTAAGTACTTATAATTGCTTATTTATGTACACTTTTGTAATTATTAAAGGAGCCTTTAACATACTTACTAGAGCAGATATGCTCACATATAAAAAAATATCACCATGGTTTCTTTTTAGGCACTATTGAAGAAGGTCCATCCCAGAAGCAACTGTGTAATCAAGATAGTGAGTGCCCCAATAATCTTGCTTGTTTAAATCGCGCGTGCGTGTCTCCGTGTTCTACGGTGTCTTGTGGAGCCAATGCTTTTTGCGAAGTTGATAACCATGCTGCATGGTGTCGTTGCAATCCTGGGTATACTAAACCTGAAGGAGGAAAATGTATTTCTGGTAAGCATACGTATACATATATAGCTCAATACGGTAAACGTGAATATTGAAACTTTTCAAGCATTGTTTCTAACTTTAAATATCATTTTAGGTTGTGACAACTATTCATGTGCAACGGCTGCACAATGTATAATTTCGAAAACAGGACCAACTTGTGTATGCCCCGAAGGTATGGTAGGAAATCCATTCCCTGGTGGGGCATGTAGGCGTGACGTTTGTGGCCCTGGCATACCTTGTGAGAACCCATTAACCTGTATAGCAGGCCGATGTCGTCAGCGATGTGAGAGTGTTGTATGTGGTATAGGAGCATCGTGTGATGAAGATAGTGGTCGCTGTGTTTGCAATGCATTTTTTGTCGGAAATCCCGATTTATTATGTATGCCACGTAAGTACCTATTTTTTTTTTATCGAGTATTTATTTGTAAAAGATGACGATCTGGAGCGCCCAAGCTTACTTGGTTAAGATTTTCCTTTAGCGAGGGGTCTCGCAATCAATTTCACGCCCGTATATTTGTATGTGACATGTAAATGCTTGTTTTGGGTCGTGGAACTATGCCATCCGCGATAGAGGGAATCCTACCTCGGAGAATGCTATTTATTTACATTTAATATTATTTGCATGCACAGATAAACTTAAATTTATTATTTTCAGCTGTCGCACCTCCAGTTTGCGAACCAGGATGTGGTCAGAACGCGCATTGTATTTATGGTCAAATTAATACTTGTAAATGTGATAAAGGCTACACTGGAAATCCATACTTTAAATGTTTACCGCGAAGGCATATAACATGTGCTACAACATCTTGTGGGGCTAATGCAGTTTGTCAGCAAACCAAATCACATGTGGAGTGCCTTTGTCCCCCAGGATATATTGGAAACCCAAATTTGCAGTGTATAGATATTGATGAGTGTAGTTCAAGGCCATGTGCTGAAAATGCTATTTGTATTAATACGCCTGGAAGTTACAGTTGTATATGTAAAAGCCGCTATGTTGGTAATCCTTATGAGCTGTGCACACAAGTATCGATCGCTAAATGCACTGATGGAAATATTTGTACATGTTCCCATAATACTACTTGCCCAGATGGATTTGTCTGTGAACGGTCCCGATGTGTTGATACTTGCAAAACTATGATGTGTGGTCCTAAATCTGTATGTACAGAAGGGAGATGTGTTTGTCTTCCAGGCTATACGGGCAATCCCAACGATTTAGCACAAGGATGTAGTATCGACAACAAGTGTGTAACAGATGGTGATTGCAAAGATTCCGAAATATGTTTCCAATTAAGTAAATTTACCCGCAAATGTGTTGATTCTTGTAGTAAAATTCAGTGCGGACCAAATTCATTGTGCGTTAGTGCTAACCATCAAGCACATTGTATCTGTACAGAAGGGTATGTAGGTCGACCTAGTGATGTTAAATCAGGTTGTCATTTAATACAAAAAGAGCCCAATGAGGTTGAATGTAACGTTGATAGTGACTGTACTGAACCGCAGGTTTGTGTTCCAGTCGATGGCTCTACTCCTAGATGTCTTGATTTATGTTCTACCATAGCTTGCGGAGCAAATGAAATGTGCAGGATTATAGATAATAGCCCTCGCTGTGATTGCAAAGATGGATTTATATGGAACCCTGTAATCTCTGTATGTGAGCAACCTTCCACTCCGAATTGCAAAAATGATGAAGATTGTGACGATAATAGATCATGTCAAAAAGATGTCCTTGGAGTTAATAAATGTATTGATACCTGTTCAGTTTTTACATGTCCACCAAATTCTAAATGTTTTACAATAAATCATAAAAGCCAGTGTCAATGTTCGGAAGGTTTTGTAGGCAATCCTAATGACCGTGATGGGTGTATACTAATTAATAGAAATCAATGCACAGATGATGCGCAATGTCGTGAAAGTGAAATATGCAAAAGCTCAAGTATTATTAAAAAATGTGAACCTGCTTGTCAACAAGTCGACTGTGGTCCCAATGCATTGTGTATTACAAACAATCACGTCGCCCAGTGCCAATGCCCATCAGGTCCATTTACTGGAGACCCAAATGACCTAGAAAAGGGTTGTCAAATAGTATCTTGTATATACAATGCAGATTGTTTGCAGCATGAGATATGTAATCGAATGACACATAAATGTATAAACGTATGTAATGAAAATTCATGCGGAGATAATGCTGTATGTATACCAGACAGTCACACAACTGTATGCCAATGTCCCACTGGATACAAGCCCGATCCGGTACCAGACATAAGTTGCAAAAAAGTGGAATTATGTGACCCAAATCCGTGCCATCCAACCGCAATGTGTGAACCATTATTGACATCTTATAATTGCCAATGCCCACCAGGATATATTGGAGACCCATATCAAGGAGGCTGTAAGAAACAAAGTCAATGTCTTAATGGCGATTCAGATTGCCCTGAGACTGCGGTTTGTGTCGAAGGACGTTGTGTTAATTCATGTGATGGTGCTTGTGGTGTAAACTCATTGTGTAAGATAGTTGACAGAAAGCCTGTTTGCTTTTGTCCAGAAGGCTATGAAAGGTCAAAAGGGAATAAAGGATGCAAAAAAAAACTTATAGCATGTGCAAATGAATATGACTGTGATGGTGACATTTGCTTCAATGGGCAATGTTTTACTGCGTGCAAAAATTCCAGTCATTGTGACCCCGACGACGTATGTTCAAAAAATTTTTGTATTACACAGTGCAGTAAGCATACTCAATGCAGCATTGGACAAGCTTGTATAGGAAGTCAATGCCTAATAGGTTGCAGAAGTAATGAAGATTGTGCTGGTGAAGAGGCATGTATAAATAATAAATGTGCAAATCCTTGTCTTGCAACTCGCAGTTGTGGACCGAATGCAATTTGTTCTCGGATAAATCATAATACTTTATGTGAATGCCCACTTGGTTTCGAAGGTACACCAACGGCGCAACAGGGATGCGTCAGAAAACCATCCTCGTGTATTAAAACAGCCGAATGCCCTCCGGACCACATGTGTATTGGACATCTGTGTCAAGTACCTTGCAAAGATAAATCGGGTTGTGCAATCGGTGAAACTTGTAGCGATAACAAATGCCACAAAATATGTCATTCAAGCAGTAATTGTCTTCATGGAGAACACTGCAGTTTAGGAATATGTGTGCCTGGTTGTAAATCTGACTCTGATTGTCTCAACAATCAATTATGCGACTCCAACGAATGTAAATGCTTACCTGGATTTGAACTTATAAACGACGAGTGCAATGATATAAATGAATGTATTATTAATCCGTGTCATCCCTCTGCACAATGTATGAATTCTCTGGGCTCTTTTAAATGTATTTGCCCTACAGGCGCAGTAGGCGATCCATATAAAACTGGTTGCCTGATGCCAAATCAATGCAGGCGTGACAGCCAGTGTGAAGATTCCTTGGCATGTATAAGAGGAAAATGTTCTAACCCATGTCAAATAAATGCATGTGGAGTAAATGCAATTTGTACAGTCAATAAACACAGAGTTACTTGCGCGTGTGAAAAAGGTTACCTTGGAAATCCATTTGATAAAAAAATTGGCTGCTTTAAAGTAGAATGTGTAGAAGACTCAGACTGTGGACAAGAAAAATATTGTAATAGTCGGGTCAACAAATGCACAGGTATAAGTAATACGTTACAATTAAATTATTATGAAATTGTAAGTTTTAATCTGATATCGTTTTCATAACCAAATATTTATATATTTTTCAGAAAAATGCGATGAATCAATATGCCAGGGTGGTATTTGTAAAATTCAAAATCATGAACCATTTTGCACCTGTCCGATAGGATTTGAATTGGTTAATAATCAATGCGACGATGTCGATGAATGCTTAAAACAGCCGTGTCCAATTAATGCAAAATGCTCAAATAATCCTGGGTCCTTCTTATGCAACTGTGTAAATGGAACTATTTTAGATGTTAATAGTGGACTCTGTAGAATGCCAGGAGAATGTTTCTCTGACAATGATTGTTCCCGAAAAACAAAGTGCTATGAAAACCGTTGTGTTGATCCATGTTTTGATGCACCTTGCGGAGAAAATGCACAGTGTATAGCTGATAACCATAGCCCTGCATGTGAGTGTCCTCCAGACAGTCAAGGTGACCCATATGGGAAATGTATAAAGTACGAGTGTGTTAAGGACACTGATTGCTTAACAGAAGAAGCTTGCGTTAATAATAAATGCAAAGATTCTTGTAGTATTCCACGGGCTTGCGGTAAAAATGCAAATTGTCTTTCAAGAAACCATGTAGGTCATTGTACATGTTCTGCTGGATATACCGGAGATCCAGTACTTGGTTGCGTGCCTCTTCAATATTGTACAGATGACAGCAGATGTTCTTCTGGAACTAAATGCGTAGATAACTTATGTGTTGGTAAGTGGCAGAAATAATGGTTTTATCTGGAAATATAATTTTTACTTTCATTTTTACAGACTTGTCAATTATAGTATACATAAAGCTACCTCGAAGAATTTCTTAAGGAAACCGGAATAAAAAAATACTATATATGTATTTGCATTGAATATAACTTGTGTGAACAGATTTACATATTGATGAAATTGTTACAGGATTGTGTAAACATTCGAGAGATTGTCTACGCGACCAAATCTGTATTCAAGATACATGTAGACTTACTTGCAGTTCCAATGATACATGTCCAGAATTCTATTATTGTTCAAATCGAGTTTGTATGAAAGAAATACAGTGCAAAAGTAATGCTGATTGCTTAGATAACGAAGAGTGCAATATAGGTATAAATGGTATTCCACAGTGTAAAAAGTTGTGTGATAATCACCCCTGTGGAAGAAACGCTGTGTGTATTAGTAAGTCTCACCAACCAATATGTTCCTGCAAAGACGGATTTTTTGGAGATCCAATAAAAGCTTGCAAAAAGAAGGAATGTGACACGAACAACGACTGCACAGAAGACAAAACTTGCGATAAAAATATGTGCAAAATAGCATGTTTAGTTCAGAATGATTGTGGTGATAATTCCATCTGCTCCTCTGAAAAACATAAACCAATATGCTATTGTCAACCAGGATATACTGGTAATCCAAAGACAGGATGTAAAGAAATAAATTGGTGTGAGAACAACCCGTGCGGTGATGGCGCTGAGTGCAAAAATACCAGAAACAAAGCTGTATGTCTATGTCCTCCTGAAACTGTTGGGAATCCTTATCAAGAAGGATGTCACAAATCTCCAGAATGTAGATTTAACAGAGATTGTCCTGCCGTTGCCCGATGTGCGGTTATTGATGGAATAAGGAAGTGTACAGGTTAATATATTAATTCATTTGTTTCGTTCAACAACTTTTTATTCCTTTATTTAGTATATATTTTTTTAACTAAAATCATTGCTTCAGTATTTATTTTTTTGTGTTTTAGATGCTTGTAATAACTACAAGTGTGGACCCAATGCAGATTGCGTAGCCGCTAGGCATTCTGGGCAATGTAAATGCAAATCTGGATATGTAGGTAATGCTGTTAGTGAGAAAGGATGCCGGTTGCCAGAAGTGACTTGCAATAGCAAAGCTGATTGTCAGCGAGAACAGTATTGCCGTAAAGGAATTTGCCAAGGTGCGATTCTATTGAAATCTTTTCTTTTAAAACACTACCTTGTAACTAGTGTTGTTATAATATTTTTGTTTACATTTATAGGTCTGTGTCTTGTTGACGAAGAGTGTGATTCTAAAGAGAAATGTATAAATGGACAATGCACTAATCCTTGCGAGTTAGAGAGGGCGTGTGGGCTAAACGCCTTATGTAAATCAGAAAATCACGTAGTAATTTGTAGTTGTCCTTATAGATTTACTGGAAACCAAGACGTAGAGTGTGTAAGAAGTGAGTAAATTGACTTCACGACATTCATAGTATTCCTGAAGTATTAGAAAAACTTTGATATAATTATTTTACAGCGCCTCGGTTATGCGGAGCTGCTGGAGAATGTGAAGATGGTCTGGCTTGCCATGATTCTATGTGTGTACCTAGATGTGATACCGACGAAGTATGTGCTTCAAATGAACGATGTTCTAAAGGGGTTTGCTTATGTATGTATGTTATTTTACAAGTTCAAACTAGATTTCTTACTTACTCTTATAAATTGTAATTGTATTAATTTTATCAATTATATTTTAGTAACTTGTCGAGTGGACAACGACTGCTTCCTTGGACATATATGTTTATCAAACAGCTGTCAATACGGTTGCAGACTAGATGATGATTGTGGGCCGAATGAATTTTGCAAGAATAACTACTGTCAAAATCCATGTGCTACTGAAATTAGTCCTTGTGGACCAAACGCCTTATGTACAATAGTAGATCGGAAAGCATCATGTTCATGTACAGACAGCTTAATAGCTAATCCAACACCAAACGTAGGTTGTGTACGCGCACCGCCAGTTTCCTGTCACACACATACAGATTGCACGAACGGGTGGAGATGTGAAGATGACAGATGTAGACCTGCATGTGGACTTGTGGGTACGGAGTGTCTGCAGGGTGAACGTTGTGATCTAGGAGTTTGCCGATATGCATGCACTTCAGACGAGCAATGCTCGGACGATGAAGTGTGTGATGGTAGAGTTTGTGTAACAGGCTGTAGATCTAATTCTCATTGCGCCAATCATCTGGCCTGTATATCTGGACAATGTGTTGATCCGTGTTCTGAACCTGCTGCTTGTGGCGCTAATGCTTTGTGTTCCGCCAAGGATCATCTTTCAGTGTGCACTTGTCCTAAAACTCTTGTTGGCGATCCAAAGTCAGCATGCAGAAGAACAACATCACTTTGTGAAGTCAATAAAAGCTGTCCAGGTGGCTTCACTTGTTATGGAGACTCATGTTATCCATCCTGTCGAAGGTCAGTTTAATTTATTATTATTCTAAAATAGTCTATCCATCCGTCCATAATATAACTATTATTAATACTACATGATAAATATTAAGTAAGATTTATAATGACTATTTTTTTTTAGTGATGTTATATGTCTGTCTAATGAAAAATGTATTCGAGGAATATGTAGAGTTGTATGTAACAGCGATGATACATGCAACGAGGGACACATTTGTGAAAATAGAATATGTAAACAAGGCTGCCGCGATGATAATGCATGTGCCAGCAATCAGGCATGCTTAAATGGACAATGCAAAGGTGAGAACAGTATAGTTTTGTTGTTAAGATTTCTAAAAAAAAAACTCATATGGTAATAAAAATGTACATGGTTTTTTTTCTTATGTACAGATCCTTGTAAGGATGTTTCAAGCTGCGGAATCTGTTCCGATTGCACCGTATTGAATCATCGTGCTCAATGTAGCTGCTCCAGTAATTTCACTGGTAATCCACTCGTGGAATGTAAAAAAAAACATTTACTATGTGACGGATTCTGTCCATGTGACGAAAGTGGGTATTGTATTTCAATTTGTGACGATAATAGTAATTGTAATTGTGGTGAGAAATGCCTAAATGGAGGTTGTAGATCGTTGTGTTCTTCTCGAAATAAATGCCCGGAAAGACAAATATGTTCCCATGGCACATGCATCCCGGGTTGTAATAACAACAGAGATTGTGGAGAAGATATGATTTGTTCTTCAAAATTATGTGTACCTGCATGCCGTGAGAGCACTTGTGGAAAGAATGCTATTTGTTTGGCAACACGTCATCGAGCCGTTTGTAGTTGTCCGAGCGGTTTTTCTGGCGACCCAAGCAAACAATGCAAGGCTTACGAATGCTTGCGAGACGAAGATTGCACCGCTGACGAAGAATGTAATGCGGAGGGCAAATGTAAAAATGTGTGTCTTGGCGCTTGCGGTGTGAACGCTATTTGTCGGTCTGTTAACAGGAGTCCGCAATGCTCATGCCCTCCAAATTATTTGGGAAATCCGAAAATTGAATGTTCCAAGCCCGCTGCTGGCAGCTGCTTACGCAACCCTTGTGGAATTAATGCTAGGTGTCGCGACCTCGACGATGGAAGCTACGAGTGCACTTGCCCACCAGGATGTGCTGGAAACCCACAAAGGCAATGTTTTTGCGGTACAATGACACCGTGTGCACATAAAACTTGCGGTACTAATGCTCAATGCCGTATTGGACCGAATGGAGAACCGCATTGTTATTGTCCACGTAATTACCCTAACGGTGATCCAAATATAGAATGTAAGTGCAAGTGACTGTTATAAGGTTAATTATTTAGTTTTTTTTATTTTATGAAGCGATATGCTGTGTGTCCCAGCCCAGATTCATATTTCATTTATTCCGTTGCAGGTGCACTTGAACGTAGTGTTGTTGACTGTCGAACTACAGGTTGTGGCGTTAATGGAGAGTGCTTGAGGGAAGGTGCAGAATTTCTGTGCCGTTGTATACCTGGAACAGAAGGACAAGCAGATATAGAGTGTCACACCAGTAAGTAATGTTTTGCTTTATTGATCATTGTCTTGACACATGTAAAAACGCACGAGAGAAGACCTCATACGTTATTGTTTATTTTTTTGTAATTTAAAGTTGCATTCAGTTCTGAACTGAATTTTGTGGAAATATTCCCTCACAACTTCAATGTAGAGTATCCCATTTGTACATACATTGTAAAGCAATCTACAGTTTGTAATTAAATTAACGGCAAAGGATGTATGTTTGAATTTCCGAGTTGTATAAACACGTAGTATATCAGAATTTTAACATGTTCCCAAAAGTACAAATGTGTTGATTGCATAAAATTACAATTGCGTAACATATTTGTACTTTTGTGTTATGAAATTGACTTTAGTGGAAGCATTCTCACCGTTCGTGCTTGAATACAGTCAGTAACATTTTGTTCGGCTTCATGTACATATCGCTTGTATTATATACCGTTATATATCTCTGGTCATAAACTATCAGTTTCAAAAAGCATGCACTGTCTCGTGAGAAAGTTTCCTCTTCGCGGCTGAAGGTACAGCTCTTTCGACTCTGCTTTCTTCTTTCACATCTTCCTAGGTATCGAATGCACGAGTGACAAGGACTGTCCAGTAGACAAAGCGTGTTTGAGTTTACACTGCGTCGACCCTTGTACGGTGCGGGGTGTTTGTGGCGAAGATGCGCTCTGCGTGTCTGTGATGCACCGCGCCCAGTGCTCATGCCCGCAGTGCTACGTGGGTCAGCCGAGGTTATCTTGCCGACTCGATCCTACGTGCAAACCGACAGCTGACGGTAATATTACCTTCACATGCTCCGATACCAAGCCCTGTCCTACCAAGTTGGCATGCGATCTTAGTACAAATCAATGTCGAAATCCCTGCATGGGTTACCAAAAATGTCGACGAAATCAAAAATGTGAAGTAAAAGACCATAAGCCAGTTTGTGTGTGCCGAAGTGGATTTGCATTGAATGAGAAAGGGGAACTAACTTGTGCGCCCGAACACGCTGAATGTACTAGAGACGAGCAATGTCCTTCGAATGCTGTGTGCCGTAATTCAAAATGCGTAAATCCATGTTTAGCTACGAGAGAATCGATGTGCCCCAAAGGAAAGCAATGTGAGGTAGTAGAACATCGAGTCATGTGCGTATGTGTCGAAGATTGTCATCCGACAGTATCGATATGTTTGAGAGATAATGGATGTCCCCAAAATTTAGCATGTAGAGATTTTCAATGCAAAGATCCTTGTGTGGGCGCATGCGGTGACACGCCATGTTCAGTGGAAGACCACCATCCTGTATGCAAGTTTTGTCCTAGTGGATTTATTCATGATGAAAAACATGGCTGCATTAAAGGTAATTTCGCCGTTAACAAAAAATTAGAATATTAGCATACATTAGTGTTATTTTGTCGTTTTGAACAAATCTTAATATTGTTCTTCATATTGCAGGAAATGATAATTTCTACTTTATGACTTCACGCGGCTCTCTTTGTTTCTTTCTTGTTTGTAGCATGTTCATATTCTTTTTCCACAGTTTGATCTCCTTCTAGAACAGGTAGTTTATGCATGACTTTCCTTATAATTATTTGTACATAAATTTGTATTATGTTTAATCATTTTGGTGGCGGCTGCGCTTGGGTTTCTTACGTCTAATGCGTTTAACGCTGGAACATCACACTGACATGACTATGCAACAAAACTGCCACGAGACAGAGATTGCAACGTTTTACCTGAATGCCTTTATACTGTATCAAATATATGTCGTATTTGCTCTGTATTTTAATTATGTGTGAATATTGTATCTACTACAGCACGATATTGCAAAATGTGTAGTTTTGCCTTGATATACTTTAAATATATTCTTATATGTGTATATAAAAACTATAGTAGTTGTAAATTGTATCAAATGCACGAGTGAAGAGAACTAGAAACTTTTTTGCTTCTCCACTTTTTACTTCTACTGAAATCCGTACTGTTTTAATTGTGCATTGTACAACGACTGTACATACGAAAGTTATTGTTATCATAAAATGACTTTCAATGTTCGAATTGATCAGTTCCAATTTTATTATAAACTTGAGAGTTTAAAAATAAAATGTGAACTAACATTGTGGTGTCGGATGTACCAGCATTAGAGTGTGGCGCACATGAGCAGTGCGCGGAAACGCTGGCTTGCGTGAGCGGGCGCTGCGCCGACCCGTGCGTGCAGGGGAGCCCGTGCGCGGCGGGACAGGCGTGTGCAGTTGTCAACCATCAACCAGTTTGCTCTAAAGGTTCGTTTATTTTTTAATCGCCGTTTGAATATACATATTTTATTTTTATTTTTAAGAATAATCTTGATGGATAGGTACGTATAATATAATATAGTAATTCAACTTTTTTGCCATATGTTGGTCCTTCCCGTACATAAACCTTAGGTATGTGAAATAATATGAAATATATCCATCCAAAACTCTGAACATTTTCAAATATTAATAAATGTCTCGTTTCGAATCTGCATTTAAGTACGTAAAAGTACAAAAGTATCTTTAAGTACAAAAGTAAGTCTTTCTAGCGTAGAAAAAAGTAGTACAGAAAAAATATAATAATAAATATTACAGTATTTGTTTCGCATTTGCGTGTGCCTAATTCTTTAAGTAGGTAAAGGAAATAAGCAAGCATCTTGGAACATTTATAGAACGAATATTTTGTTTTAGTTTGTCAATGTCAAACAACGTCGGACTGCGCAAGATTTGCTAATACGTACTGCGATGGCTGCGCGTGCGTACGCGGTAAGATTCTTGTTTTAATAGTTCTTAATTGGTTAAACATCTCATAACCGTGCCCTGCTGGGCTCGGGTTTTCTCTCGTAGTGTGAGGGGCAAAGGCAAGGGGTGCAGGTTTCCTCACGAACTCGTTCACCGTAGTAAGTGATACGCTTATTCTCCTTCTTCTGATACGCAAATTACTTTGAAAATTAGAGGTGCGAGTAGCAGGATCTGAAGCCGGGACCTCCCGCGCAAGAGACCAACGTTCAAAC
>DWKC01000347.1:0-13456 GCA_018249195.1 Racta chiria
ACGCTACTTTTTATTAACATACCACGCGGACAAAGTCGCAGGGGAGGGGGAGCGCTCGTATTACATAGTAATAATGGCAGTGTGTGAGTTGTCCAAAGATATTTCTTATTTATTTATGTGATAATATTAAAGCTAAGTAACAATTACAAAACTGTATTTTTTGAGATATGAGGTTGACGAAATATAAACGACTCGTAGGAGCAATTACAAGCTCTTGAATTATTGAGAATGACATAAATTGTGCAAAAGTCTTAATTTTTTTGCGATTGCTAAGATTTTGTTATAAATCACCTCAACAAATACGTGATTTATCTGTGGAAACATTCAAAATTTTATGTGCTGGGAAGTGTCTTTCGCCGTTTCTTCACCTGAATTTATCACCTTTTCCTAGCTGTGGGGGGCTCACAACGTTACATTCATATTTGTTACAAATACTTATGTGAATAAATGAATTCGAATAAAATAATGCTTCATAGTATATTATGATACAAGTCGACGGTTCCTATGTATAAAAGCGTCGTGTCAAAAAACTTTTTATATTACGTAAAATAGATAATCTAAAAATTTTAATGCGGTTTATTTAACACTGCTTTGTAGAACCACATATACTTTGCAATATTGTACGAATGTAACTTGATTGGGATATGTACGAGTATTATAGCTCTAGTGCTATGATTAACCTAAAAACGATGACATAAAACCCCACTTTTCGAGCAAGTGTATTGCAAATTAACTTATAACAAGTTATCTTACTCAAACACTCGTAACTGGTGTTGGTGCAGGGCGGCGGAGGAGGAAGAGCGGGAAGCTCAGCTGTCGCGTGTGGTGGGTGGCACGCTGCGGGCGCTGCACCTGCTGGTGGGCGCTCTGCCACCAGCCGAGGACGAGTGGCTATGGGCTGCGCTGCTGCCGTTGCTGTGCGCCAACACCTACTGGAAGCTCGCTACACATCCCGACCATCATGTCAGGTATACGAATGGCAATCAAAGTCACATGACCCATGTATATACAAGTGTTTAGTACCTTACTGTATCGAAAAATACGTGTCAAAACTGAGTGCTAGAGGATATAGGGCGACAAATTTGTTGTAAATTGACTTAACTACTCGATCGACTAGAACTTACTGAAAACTTGGGGTAATAATTCTAATACTAATGCCGAATGTAATTTGATTCAACATGATGTTCATATGCCTACATAATTTTATTCAAATGTTCTTCTGAAACTGCAAAATTAATTTCTATTCTATTATAGTATTATAAATGATTTTTACACCGAAAATACGAACAAAATATTTTACGTATTACAAAATATAAATTTCAAAAATCGAAATATTTATTTCATCATAGGAACATCGAGTTCAATTAATTACGCGATAAATTCATACTAATATTATGATAGCGAGACTAACTCTGTCTTTCTGTCTATTTCGCTTCACGCTTTCACCCTTATACTACTGAACCGACTCTGATGAAAATTGGTACAGAGGTAAAATAGGACTTGAGAAAAAAAAAGGTTAAAAAGGCTTGAAGGGGAAATAGACGATGAAGTTTCTATGAAAGATTGTCCTTATTGAATCTTCAATGCAATTAATAAAAAATGTTAAATATTTGCTGTAGGGTTTTTGAATCTGAGTGGTGGATGAAATTCTGTATGGAAGTTCGTCAATATTGAAGATATAACCTTAAAACTATGTATTCATGCACAGCATGAAAAATGTTTTAAGCGGACGTAGTCACGGAAAAGAGATACAGCACGCAACACGTAAAAAGCATTGCGTATTTTATCAAAATATATTAGGACTTATAAGTTACTTAATCGCTCTGATTAACGCATTAAATATAATATAATAAACGTAAAATCACATTGGAGGATTTTTTCAAAATCAGTCAATGCGTATTATCAGAACGGCGATGTACATGCTGCTGGGCGCGATAGTGGATCGATTCGCATCGCGGCTGGAGGGGGACCTGGCCCGCCGCGCCGCGCGCACGCTGGTGGCGCACGCCGACCGCGCGCCCACTGTGTGCCGCCAGCGCTGGCGGACGCTACTGCACATCGTCAACTGCATGCCGGTTAGTTGCTCGAGCTTTTTTTTTCAGAAGGTGGAAGAATGCGTTCACATGAGATTCCAAAGCGAATGCGTCGGACGATTATGTAGAAAAGGGTGTCGTAAGAGACTACAAAAGTCAGCTTAGTAAAAAGATTCTGGTAATCCACAAAAATATTCTGGTAATCTTTTTGTGAAGCCCGAAGTAGCTAAACAGCTACCTACCATCCTCATGCTTGAGGCAGTCGCCAAGCGACTCGTCGAGTTCCGGCCGAGGGCTTTAGAACCAGTTCTCTTTGTCGGCCGCCGCACATCGCTGATATTCTCGGAAGTTTCTGATGTGCATGGGCGACACTGACCACTACCATGTTGTGGCTCGTTTGTTCGTTTCGTCAGCTATTTAACTCAAATAAAACATGCTACTGGGGAAAATTAATATGATTATCAACTCCTCACTTATGTTCGTCGATTACATTCTGATTTGTTTTAAAAAATAGTTTTATTTTATTAGTATGATGGGACAAAAGAACAGCCAATGGACTATTCTTTCGTCAGGCAATGATTTGCGTAGCCCTTTAATTTTTATACATGTCTGCTATCTTTTTAGGACTTCCTGGATCTAATAGACAAAAATATTCTCGAGAAACGGTTGTGGGAGGTTTTTGAAAACGGTAAGAATTATTGATAATTATAATAAATAGATAATAATACTTGCAGTCATTTACTTTATTTTTTCTCATCGTCGTACAATATATTCAAAACAAAGTGTTTTAGTGTGTGTGTGTGTGTGTCAGCGGCGTGGGGTGCGGCGCAGGAGCTGGCGGCAGCACTGCCCGCGCTGCTGGGACTGCCCGACACCATTCACACGGTCGACCGCAATCGCTTCTATGACACACTGTTCACTGCGCTTTTGAAGGGGTAATGATCGTTTGATTCCAGTTTGCATTGATACATAACCTCCAAGATAAGTTTATAGATAAAGTGGTGATAATTAAAATTGATGTTGAGATATTATGATAGCTAGCGACTGAATAGGATAATAGAAGATGGAATATTATATAGGAGTCCTACTGAGTCATACTGATGAAGAAGAGTGTAACGTATGTTGTACGTATTGTATTCAATACTATAACATATGTAGTAACATACATCACAGAGAGCTGTGCACAGTAGTAGGCCATTAGTGGGTTGAAGCCAATCCAAATAATATTTTTTTCTTACTTTCAAGAGACATCTAAAGATTTCTTAATTGATTCCAATGATACATACATGTTACTAATCTCAACTTCCTTTTTACCGTTGCAGACTTCGACAAATGGAGTTGTTGGCCAACGAAAGCGAACGCGAGCACTGGAGCGGGATCATCGAGACCTCCCTACGGCAAGTGGCGGGCGCGCACCCCGAGCTGGCCGCGCGCGCGCACCGCGACTGGCTCGAGCGGGCTCTCAACCTTCCCGAGGTCCCCGGCAAGCCCGCGGTCCTCGCCGCCACCGCGACTCACATGGCCGCCCTCCTCCACCACTGGGCACGTGAACCGGACACCCAGATCATGGTCGACGACTTCTGGCTGAACGTCCGATCGGTCACGGCGACAGAGCTTGAAAAGCCGCCGACCCCCGACGTTCTCAAGCTGATTGATGCGCACCTGAAAATCCTGGTCGGTTTGAAGCGAGCGCTCGACTCCACAGCCGACTCCTTTAGTGAGAGATGTCTAACCGACCTGTATGCGGCAGCCCAGGATGTCATCGGCCGCGTGCTTTTCTATGCCCGCGCCCACCGGCTGGTCCGATCGGTTCTCCCGGTTACTATGCCCGCGCTCCAGCTGTTCCACAACCCCGACTTCCTCAGCGGACTTGTTCAAAAGTTCGATTGTGCATCCATCTTTAAGTTCTATGAGGGAGTTCTGAGAGCGTGGCTGACTGACCACGACCAGCGATGCGAGACTGTCCTGGACATGGTGTTCATGCTGCTGCAGGATTTAGGGGAGCAAGAGCAGGATGCCATCTTTGATTCGTTCGAGGAGGTATGTAGCTTTTCATAGTGATGTATGCGGATATATCGATGCGCCCTGGGTTTCTTTGATGTTGTTATGCGCAGTGTTGAAATCAAGCATTCGTCAAATTCTCGAAAACTTAAATTTCTGGTGTATAACATTAGTTTACAAATCAAATCAAAATCCTTTATTTCATGTAGGTATTATCAATACACTTATATTACAAAATAGTCCAAGCAAAGTGCGACTATTGATCGAAAGCGATAGTTAAAGTTTATATTGTGTCTAGATGTCGCCGGAAGTGGTGCGGTGGTCGCTGTGGCGGGCGTTGCGCGGCGGGCGTGGCGCGCGCTGGCTGCGTGCGGCGGCGGCGGAGCGCGCGCTGCTGGCGCTGGTGCCGCTCGTGCCGCGAGACCTTGCCGCCCGAGACCTGCTGCTGGCCGTGCTGGGGCAACACGAAGGTGCGCGAATTACGAAATTGACAGCCTGGTCTATTGCTTGTCGCGTATTGCTGTATTATGTTTGTTAAGTGTTCTTTTGTTTTAAGGTAAGCAATATAATAAGATAAATGAGCCAATTATACGCTGTAATTTGTGTAAGGATGCGTTTTTTATTGGTCGTGCACGTAACTCTATATGTAACGCGTGGTCATCACTAAAATTTCGTCACATTCTCAGACCTGTTGATCAGCGACTCGACGTTGGCCGGTATCGTGTCGTCGTCCGCGGCGCTGGTGGAAGAGGTGTGTGCGCAGCGATCGGACGGCGGCCGCGTGCAGTTCGGCGCGCAGGTGGCGCTGGCCGTGCCTGCCGATCGCGCCACCGCAACGCTGCCGCTGCTGCTTACACTCTTCCGACTCACGCTTCATGTACCCGTGAGTTGTTTCACTCTGCTACCCATACCGCCTTGTAAATGTTACCGTTCACCTTGTATAAGTTACCGTTAATCTTGTATACGTAACCGTCCGCTTTGTATATATTACTGACCGCCATAAGACCGGCATATATAAATATTATGTTACAATTTAAAGAAATAAAACTAATGCACAAATTTGTAACTTTACTATGTCAGTGTTAATCAGCGAATAATTATACAAAAGTTCATTGTTTACTTGACTAACAGCCATATTTAAGCTTTAAATTAAGTGTCATAATTGTATTTGAATTGTGACTCATGGTGTATTTTCCTTTTCAATGTGACTCGGGAGTAGGGAATGGTAAGTATGATCAGTATTGCGAGATGCATGCATTTACCTGCATGCCCCTTAATACTCAGTGCTCTTGTCTTTAGTTTACTTATTTGTAGCTCTTAGGAAAAAATAAATCTATATATAATAATACTTGAAACGAAAATGCTGTACCCATTTATATGAAAACTACGCAAACGGAGAAGGTTGAAATGAACAATTATAGTTTAAGTGGAGTGCAGAAAGGTAATATTTCATATAATAATAAATTGGAAATAAATTCAAGAAATAAAACTTCACACTCATGCGTTTTGATACATGTGTTTGAAGCGCATACATATTTATTTCAGTCCTGTCAATTGGAATTAACCCTATGTTATATTGAATTACGGTCGATATTCGACCACAGACTACATGTTTAGTAATAATTATTTGTGAATGGCAGCGTGACTCGCCGCAGCTGCTGTCGGAGGCGTGGCCCGCGGCGCTGCAGGCGTGGCGCGACGGCCGTCGCCGCCTGCCGCCCGCCGCGCGCACCGCGTTCCTCACTGACGCGCTCGCGCACCTGCACACACATCTTTACCACGAGTCAGTACATATCACAAGATTGGAAAAATGATTAGAAAAACCAATTTCGAATAATACTTTTAAATTTGAAATTTGATGTTTCACAAACTTTAACAATCTAAATGGGTTGATCGATTTAAAAATAATAGAATGAATCTTTTAATTTCAGTGTAGAAAAATTAGATATTCCGCGAATAGACCACGTGGTGTCGCTGTGCCCGCACCTCTTGGAGGACGGCGTACCCGCCCAGCTGCTGGAGAACTCGCAGTTGCTGGTAGGGAAGAGCACGGTGGAGGAGAGCGGGCAGCCGCCGCTCGAGGTGTACGCGTTGCAGCTCGACGTCATCTGGGGGGACCTGTCGTGCCCTCTGGAGCATGACAACGAGTGGCTGCAGGCGGTGGTCAGCGGCGCGCCCCCGCTCACGGCACAGTCACTGGTGTCGCACGCGGCCCGCATGCTGTTTCGCGCCGGCTGCCTGCGTGCGGTGCTGCAGCCCCCGGAGTCCCCCGCCGAATACTTCCAGGAACAGTTCTACGACGTTCTTCATGATTACGCCGTCCTGAACGTACTTTACGAACATTACTCTTTTGTAAGTATATTATTATTCTGAAATACCGTAGCTAACCCACATTTGTATGACCCGAACGGCTGAAGCAAGCGCACAGGGATGATTCGTTTCTCAAAATACATTTATTTACCTATCTCACGTATCCTAATGTGATAAGTGGCCATTGAAACAACTACCAATTTAATGTTGCAGCCGAAATATTATTATAATGTAACATATATTTTTCGTATAAAATTAAGTTTTTTTCAATAATTAATGTTTAACAGTGGATCCACTACGACATAATACGTGAA
This sequence comes from Racta chiria, assembly GCA_018249195.1. Taxonomy (NCBI): domain Eukaryota; kingdom Metazoa; phylum Arthropoda; class Insecta; order Lepidoptera; family Hesperiidae; genus Racta; species Racta chiria. Next base: position 6,659 of record DWKC01000347.1, read on the forward strand.
GCTAAACAGCGCATGGCCGCCGTGGTATCCGACATCGTGGACCACTTGCCGGCCCACGTGGACGTCGCCGTGGCGAGCACGCTGCGGGCCCGCGCGCTGCGACGAGGCTACTACTGGGCGCACGCCAGCCACCTGTACCAACGGCACACCGACCGGCTAGAGCGAGACGGCGATAGCGCCACCGACCACTTCGCGGACAATAACGACGGCGAGTCGGAGCGGGCCGACAGCCAGCAGTCGCAGTCCCACTCCTCCAGCTTCGAGATCGTAGACGCGCTCGAGACCCACCCCGACCCGAGTGGAGACGTCTGCCGCTGCCATCGCCTGGCCCCGAACCCCCGGGAGGTATTCGCGTCGTTCCTGCCTGAGGGGCTAGAGCCGGAACTCGGCGAGGGGACCCAGCGCTCTTCCCGCCTCTACGCCACTCTCGCCTCCTCGTGCGAGCGGCTTGTGTCTTACAGGGATTTCCTGGGAGAGATGATGCTTAGAAACGGATATTATCACGTCGCTCAGGTATGCGGTTGGTTTTTGAAAACTTACTAAATCTACTCTTAATGTGATTTCGTATATTATTATGTCTTAATAAATCAATGTTTGTCGTATTTATCGTTCAATACAAAAGAATTTCGTAAGCGAATCGATTCGATTTCTCATTGATACGAACGTCTCAATCGGTAAGTAAATTTACAGATGAAGGCCCGAGAAGTAAAAAAGCGAAAAGCCCTGGCGCGGGCGAAGTTCGCCGAACAGCAGGACGCGGCGGTCGCCGAGTTCGAAGTGAACGGCAAGAACAAGATATTCGAGAAGTGGACCGAGGAGGCGGACAGCTACCGGAAAGTGGGGGTGATGGTGGATGAGGAGGTGGTGTACTTGAGCAAGGAGTGTGGCATGCTGCGGGCCTACTACTGTCAGTGTGCCGGCGCCGGCGCGGTGGACGAGCTGGTGGCGGACGTCGGCGGCGAGCGCGGCCGCGGCAACCTCGACGCTGTCATCAACGGCTACTACAGACACAACGATTCAATGCTCTTCGAGAGGTAAATAGCAAACGATTAACGCAGCTCGTTGTCAGTTTGTTATTATTATATTTATACAGTGACGTATATTAGGCACGATGTTAATAATTATATTTTGTGTAACAGATCGCTGGAAGGCGCAAGCTGGTCGCAGCTGTGCGGTACGGCAGGTGTGCTGGACGCCCTGTGCGCGCTGGTGACGGCACGCGGGTGGGACGCGCCCGCGCTGCATTGGGACTTCACTAACATCGCGCTCTGCTCCGCGCTCACCTCGCTCGCTCTCTCCTGCCCCATGTACACCGACGACGACGTTAAGGTATTAGGCGTTACCCGGCTAACTACCGGCCTATCACGACGTTGCCTACATTAGCGAAGTTGTTCGAGCGGCTAAAGCGAATATTGCCGTCACTTAGTATAAGGGACGAGCAATATGGTTTTCGCACCAACCTCGAGCGGTTGGAACCTTCAGCTGACACGGGTGATCCCTCATGTTTGTAGCGAGCTCAACGTAGGGCGGCACACGGTCGGGGTCTTTCTGGACATTGAGAAAGCATCCGACCGTGTGTGGCACTTTGGGTTTGTATACAAACTGATGGAAACACTACTGCCGGCTATACTAACAATTAGATAGGTATTTTAACAGCTAAGATGGAAAGAAAATTTACTAACAACATGATTGTTTTGATTGAGATTAGAAGTATTGGGAACTAAATTATTAGGTGAATAATTTCCTCTACTATTAGTTGGCGGTAGTGGCGCGGCCAGCGCTGGAGCTGTTCGTACGTGTGCGTCAGTTCACGGGCGGCGTGCGGCGGGAGTGCACGCGCCGGCAGCCCGCGCCGCACGTGGCTGCTCTACCGCGCGAGTGGGCCGACATCTTCGCGCCCGACGCTACCAACAACATATACCTGATTATATGCCACGTACTCGGTGAGTGTACTGTAGTGACGAACGTATGTAGATAGATCTGACTTAACAGATGTGTTTTGACCGGATGCTTTAATTTCTGCTGAAAACTACTTACGCCATTTTCCTCCATAGGAAGTAGATTATCAAAAAACATTTTTAGGCTACTCCTGCAGGGTATTGTACCTTCCATAGAAGGAACCCACATATAAAGCTGTTTGTTTGTAATGCCGACTTTTAATAATCTATCGATGTATAATCGCGATGAGTTAATAGGTGGGGTGATAACAAACCGATCTATTAACTATAGCTCGGCAAGTAACTTGAGGATTATTGATACATTGTTGCGAACGCCCATACGTTCACATCACATACATGCTCAGATCATCATTTTGTACAGATCTTCCCTTGAGTATTATAATTTATTCATTAAAGGACCCCTCAGGGCGGTAGCCAGCCAGACGGGTTTCAGGGAAAGATAACAATACCAGTAATAATATAAATACTTTAATAATAATACTGATAATTTACGCGAAGCTCTGCAATAAAGCGGCGGACTTCTGTCGCCTCTTACAACACCCTGATCTGTCAGCGTGGATTGGGGTATTCTTGGACGCCCAATAGAGGAAAATATTGTAAGCACATAGGTAGTGCCAAATGGAATCATTTGTTTTTATTAAATTATAGGTTATGTTATTGTTTCGTGTTAGTGTATCGTTGGCGCTCGAACTACGCCAGAAACAAAATGGGCCACACTGAAAACCAGTACTCCGTGAGCGGCCCATGACATTTTAAACTCAGTGTGGACCTTTATTTGCGCTATATTATTTATAATCTTGTATTATATATATCTTATTTGTAAGATAAATAGATTGTAGCCTCGAAATAAAGTTTTTTTTTTCAAATGTACAGTTAACAAAATATAGGTTTATGATCGATCAGAGCGGTGCACGGGGACGGTGACCGCGGCGCAGGCGGCCATACTGGAGTCGCTGGCGGCGGCGGCCCGGCTGCTGGAGCCGCGCGCCACGCCGGCCGCGCTCACGGTGGAGCGGGTGGCGGGCGTGGCCATGCGCGCGCTCGCCGCCACAGCGCACCACGGCTACAAGTACCTCGCCTACTACACGCTGCGGACGCTCGCGCACACCATGATCGACATCGACGGTAAATATATTGGTCGCGTGATGCTGGTCTATTAATACTATTAGCGATGTTTTCAGTTACGTTTTTTTTCCGCATATATTAAAAATATTATTACCTAAGAAAATTATGATGAAATGGAAAACACTAAGAGTACACTATTCGTTACCATACGATATTCAAATTAAATATGTTGATCGATATTGATAGTTGTATTCAAAGTTAGACATAAGCCTAATGGTTTGAACGTTGGTCTCTTAAACGGGAGGTCTCGGGTTCGAATCCCGCTGCGCGCACCTCTATTTTCAAAAATTATGTGCGTATCAGAAGTTGATTACCACATGCTACGGTGAAGGAAAACGTCGTGAGATAACCTGCACTCCCGAGAGTTCTCTTAAAATCCTCAGAGGTGTGTGAAGTGTACAACTCCGCTCTTGGCCAGCGTGGCCAAGTATGGCCTGTACCTCTCACGTTGTGACTCGAGTCCAGGAGAGGGAAAGACAAAGGTTGCAAAATAGATTTTAATAATGAATGAATAATGGCGCGTGGCTCGTAAGACTGTCTATTTATTATTATTTATTACACTTTGTTGTACACCATAAGTAACAGATACAGAGTAGTACGCATTTGAGAGTTTATATAGTCGTGTACAAAAGGCGATCTGTTTGAACGACTGACATCTGGTGTGTGTCCAGAGGCACGACTGGCAGCGCAGGCGGCACCCGCGGACTCTGTGGACGAGGAGGAGCAGGCGTCCCCCGAGCTGACGCTGTCGCTGTACGACGACCACCTCGACCAGTTGCAGGAGCTACTTGACGCAGCGCTCTCCGCTTACACGTGAGTGTACTCCATGTTTTTCCAACCGAAGATATTCCAACAAACTATTCGATCTGGTGCCTGATGCTGCATTCTTTCATCGCACTACTCGCCAAAGTTTGAAGTTCCACCCGCACCACCTCGATTCAAGACAGTCGTCTACCACTACTTTTTGCGCTCCTTCCTGCCACGTGAACTATGGAACACCTTCCATATGATATATTCATCGCTATGGCAAGTGGATCTTTAAGGAGAGTATTAATAGGTTTCTTCAATCCCGGCAAATCTCATGCAGCCTCTTGATGTTTACAATATTAATAAGATTGTGCTTTTTTAACTATCACATTATATCTGTAATACCGTAATAACTTAGGATAGCGCATGATGAAAAAATATACTATCTATACATCCCGGTATCGGCGCACACAGCATCAACGGCAGACGGCGATGTACGGCAATGCTTGTATTTATACCGCCATGTCTAAATTTTGATACATGAGTAATCTGCAAAAAGTGATAAATAAACTGCATACAAATAAATACCAATTCTTAAAACCGTAAACCCTGTCTCTGTCTTGAAATTATAGCAGTATTTACGTATTTGTGCGTTATTGCGTGCGGGCATTCATTCGTGCGTGCGTGCGTGCGTCCGTGCATCTTTAACAACGTGCATTATAAATTAACAATGTTTTTTGTAACCCCATCTTTAACGCTACAGGGTGTGCGAGGACACGTGCGAGATGGTCCCGCACAGCGACAGCCAGTCGGTGGCGCTCGGACACCTGCTGCTGAGCGTCGCGCTGCTGCGGCACTGCGAGCTGGCCACTGGCGACCTCGCGCTGCACTATGATACGTTCTTTAGGTAAATATGACACTAACTCCTACATAACTACTTCATCACATCAAATTTATGGCATTACTACTCAATTTTGTGAACTTTATCAAATTCTTTGCTGCTTTTGAATATTGTTATACGGTTTTCTGTAAGAAAAACGCGATATTCTATCGGTGAGGAGCTCTGCGCTGTGTAAGCGGCTAGGGTCGTGAAATTGAAATTTGTTTATTCATTTAGGTATTATTAATACAATGATGAACGTTATTTTTGATGAGTCTACAACTGTAGACCAATATATGTGCAATAAGGTTGTATATACACAATCCACTGGCCTCATTTGAGTCGTAGATCACCATAAGACACTAACCAACATTAATAATCCATGATACTCGGTCAGCACGCACGGGTACACCGAGGACATGCTGTGCGCGGCTCTACGGCTGGTGCCAGTGGCCGCGCTCCACTACGCTGCGGGCCGCCTCCCGGCGCTGCCGCCGCCCCTCCTGCCCGCCTTCGTCCGGTTGCAGGACTTCACGTTGCACGGTACTGTCCACACGCACTAGACAACCCTGCCGGGGGCGGGATGACCGCTAGGACCCAGCCCAGAGAGCGGGTCGTAGTCCCCATGCCCTCTGCCCACTCCCCTCCTGAATTCACGCATAAAAATTTGTACAGACATTATTTACCGTACATTAGTAAGATAATGACATCTATCACAGCAAATAGCATGTCAGGCGGCAACGCGAGTCAGTTAGCTGTCACTTTGCGGTCGCCATACGTTCAATATAACTATACTAGGTGGACATTCGCAGCGTTACGAGATCAGCCACAATTAAATAAAATTGTAACGTATTCTCTGGTAGTTATGTACTCTTTGTACTTATATTAAATATGTATATATCAAATAAATAAAATTTTGGGGATAAGCATATGGTCAAGGTAATTGGCGTAAATACAAGCTTTAAGTAATTGCAATTTACTTCATCTTTTATTTTGGTCCTCCGAGCCGGATTTGACGGATAATGCGACGTGGGTTCTTTGTACGTGTTCTAGAGACGTGCAGCAGCTCGGTAGTGTCGCGGCTGGCGTGCGGCGTGGTGCTGCGCGTCCTGGGCGGGCCGGGCGGAGCAGCGGCGCGCGGCTGGTGGGCCGTGCTGGGCGCGCGGCAGGCGGCCTCGCTTACGCGGTTAGTGGCGGCCGCCGTGGCCCCGCCGCTCGTCAACCACCAGCTGGCCGAGGCCCAGGCGGGGGCCTCAGACCTCGGATCCCAAGTCAAGGTATGTCGATTTTCGGTCACTACCCCGTCTTTTAATGTTTTAGAAATTTTATGTTCCATAATGTAGTGTGTGAGTATAAATACTCGGTAAAACCAAAAAGCAACAATAAAAGATGACAAACATTTTGACTTAGTTCGGAGTTGCACCGAACAACATCTCAGTGATTAGATTAAAATAGAAAATATTTATTTCGACATTTGAAAAATATTAACATGTAATAACATTATTAAAAACAATGCAATACAAAAAAAAATATTTAATGAAATAAATTAACAGAGTATGTGTGTGTGCGCAGATATCGGTGAACTGGAGCGAGCGGACGGCTGTGTGCGCGGTGCGCGGCGATGAGGGCCGCTCGCCATCGCTGCGCGTGTCCCTGGCCGCAACGCACCCGCTGCACGCGCCGCGCGTGCACAACGCCACGCCCGGGCCGGACCCGCACCTGTTCGCCGTATACCTCGGATACCGGGTGAGATCGACGGAACCCCGATAGAAAGGGTTCGCTTTCAAATTCCATTTCTAGACAAGTTCTATTCCCATAGGATGGAAACAGAATGTTATTACAAGCCTGTCCTAAATCGTAATAAGTAATATAGTTACCAATATAACCTTGGTTTTGTTAATTCTTATGCCACTTGTGCTCTCGGACGCTGAATATGAAAGAGTACATGTGTACTCTCAAACGTTGACCTTGTTTGTACAAGGTCAACGTTTGAGGGTACGTCAAAATGAAAAACCGGACAGAAAACAAAAAAAACTAAAATTTCTGTTGTAATTATGTATTGTAAGACATTAATTTTTATAACATGTG
>DWKC01000348.1:0-13456 GCA_018249195.1 Racta chiria
CTCCAAAAGTATGTCTACAATGTTTCATAATGATCAGTTAAGTAGTGTTCGCGTGAAAGCATAACAAACAAACTTACATTCGCATTTATAATATTAGTAGGATATTATTCAAAAGACTGTTGGTTATATTGAATAAGTTATTTTATAATTACTGTATGCGTCATGTATTGATTGCATAACAAGTCCAAGCCAGAATCACGTTATTGAACTTTTCCACTATATAGTAGGTGCAAGGGCAGTACGTGCCCTCCGGTGCATTGTCATCTAGGAGCAGAACACGTTCTATTTAATCCTTGGCTTCGACGCACGGGTCTCCCCTCGTACTGAGGAGGCTTAGAGCTTACTCCACCACGCTGCTCCAATAAGATTGGTGGATGAAGTTTTTGCCCTCTAACCCATCATCGTACCGACCGCGGCCGCTGTTAACTTTTTCCATTACATACGAACGAAACCGCTGGGCTATGAACGCTTCACTTATTTAATCATTTAATATTTAATCCATCGTTTATAGTAATTACGAAGGAAAAGATCAAATAAAACTGGTATATTTAAGTGTGGGTGCTCGTCAATGTCTTGCATGCAATAGAAAATGCTTGACATGATTGATAAACAAAATAAGCATCATGTTAATGGGATTACGAAATGATTCGATATGGCATTCCATCAATAATTATCGGTTTAGGTTATAACTGATCGGATATGTTGTTTTAACGGTTTTAATACAAACACTGCAAGTCTGATAGAACCGTTAAGCTGTTAATATGGATGTGTGGGTTGTCATTATATTAGCGTTTTTCAAATCATTAAATTATATTAAAATCGCTTTGTGGTCTAAGTCTATTGACCGCATAGAATAATATTAGCTTTATTATGGTTTTATAACATGGGAATTACACTAGTTGATTCTCGACGGTTCGGCCGCAACGGTAACGTCAGTCTGCAAGACACTTTAACTTCAAATAAACATAACAATTTCAAATTGCAAATACCAATGTAAGTAAGTAGTAAATACCAATGTAAGTAACCAATGACGTGCGAGTCTAGATGGAACGGAACGTCGACGTAGACTTGTGTCGTTTTACTTGCAGATATCAATGCAGATTTCATTTTGACATAGAGCGAAAAACATGGTAACGTTAACGTTGGTAAGGTTAACGTAGCGTTACCGTTGCGTCCTTTTACGTACCAATATCACGTGCAGTGCAATTCAGAGTCCATTTTACTGAAAGTGACCATGTGTGTAGTTTGACAGGCAAATATGATGGTAAGTGTGTTTGAGAACTTGTAGGCCCGGATCCGGTCGGGAATCGCAGCTGTGCGGGTAGTATGTACAATACAAATGACGCGTCTCTACAGCCATGACTCGAAAGCAAACATCTATCTGTCCAGGCTGCGTAATACCCATCCGAGATCCCTCAGTTAGCTGACAGGGTTTCCGTCAACAGAACCTGGATTATATTGTAAACTTTTCAAGCATTATTGTTTTTTTGACTTTCACCATGGGATATCGATGATATTTTCCCTTTTTTTTACTTTTTTCGGAACCTCTATTAGTCGCTTGCGACTTCGGCCAGATGTGTAAATGGGACAATTTTTAAGCAACTAGCCGCTCAGCGAGAATCGCCCCGTGTAAACCACAATTAATGCTATTACATATTTCACGTTGTGTAATAAAATGTAGGATAATTTTAAGCAGCTTTCGATTCATCGTGTTTTGCGGAGCTTTTATTGTTATACTATCGACTTTTTATGGCATGTTTTGAACCAAGTCCACCTCGATATTTTATCATTAGTATGCAAACGAACAGTTGGACATCTTTGCATAGCCAAAGGATTATTGTGGATATCTAAAGATACATTAAGCATTATCATGGGATTAGTCATAATTTTAAAAATCAAAATCAAAATTGTTTATTTCATGTAGGTATTATCAATACACTTAAGAACGTCAAGTATTTAGAATCTACCACCGTTTCGGAAAGGTGCCATAATACAGAGAAGAAGAAACGGCGAAAGAAACTCCTCAGCATATTTTTTCAAAAGAATTAAAAATAATAACCAAATTCCCAACTGGAATTTATTTGACAGATAAATGTTTGTTCTCGGGTCATGGGTCTTATTTGAGTTTACCATGCCACTCCCGGTACTGATCGCTGCTGGTACCGCACATGTCTAGGGTAACTTTGTTCAATGAGTACATGTCTATGTACAGCCTGTCTAGGCTGACCCATGGATCAAAGAGATAAGAGGATATGCCATGTGGGCGCGGCACGGCGACCAACTATTATAGCAGTTACTCACATCACATATGTTTCAGGTCTCAGTGACTAAATGTCACTACGACACGTCGGTTGTAGATTGCATGAAGTTAAATTTTGGCAAAACTACGTAAATATGCCTTACAGCGTCGTTTTTCAATATAAAAATATTAGCAGAACAAATCATTTGTCTAATGGGGATATTAATGTAATAGGTTAATGCAGTATTATACTTATTTTAAAATTATTCAAATTCAAGACTGAAAATTTGGCACAAGATAATATTGTACGTTCAAAAATCTTTTTAGTCACTTCGCGATAAAGTTATTTTTAAATTGGCAGTGATTAGTGACATTATCTTTGCTATTCAATAAGAAATAAGAATCAACAAGCATCGAAATTGCTTAGTGATATTCAATATTCATTTACTTGTGTTAACTTGGCTAGCCCGGTTTCCATACTAATCGACACCCATGTCATTTCCACTTGTCTCTGTATTCCGTGAGCTAACCAAAGGAAAATCTATTCTGGACATGCATCAGGTTCTTTCAATATTTAGGCTTTTATTATTCCTAATCATTTAATATTTCTTCAATATTTGTCACCTGGACAGTTCACCAATTATTTAGATATATTTTTATTAGATTAATACATGTACTTATTGCATATATGTACATTATTGGTATAAAAAAAATATCAATTTCTTACTTAATTTCGATTAACTTACTATATATTTAATTATATTCTAACAGGTTAGGCCAGTGTATCCCAACCTTTTCTGGGCTATGCCCCACCTTGACCTTTCTAAATTTGTTATGCCTGCCCCCTATACATAATTATTAACAGTAAAAAAATGTACTCGAAAAACTTAAATAATAGGTTCTAGAAAGAATCACACTATGAAATTGTTAACAAAACATATACAGTAAGTAAAATTTCAAAACATAATGAAAGACTGTAATTCAAATTCCAAATAAATTTAATACAGATTTTTCTATATTCATTATTTATCGCAATTATTTAAGAAATTGCTTTTTTGTTATAATTGGCACCGATATCTAGCAATGCATTTAAATGGCCGAAGCGAAAGGTTTAAAGTCGTGTCGAGTCCATTTTCGATTCCCCCTCTTAACTACCAAATTTCCCACCTGGGGGCGTAGGCCCCACTTTGGTAAACACCAGGTTAGGCCAAACTAAAGCCACACTCTTCACTTCGGACTCCTCAAGTATTGTTTTCGGTTCTACCAAATAGTATATTTTATAGACAGTTATAGGCAGCTATTTTCGTTTTTAATTTATGATAGTATAAAATAAATTTTAAAGTCAGTCTGTATTAATCAGGCAATAACTCTAACAGCCTGAAGAATGTTATCGCCGTTAAATCTCGTGTCGTCAGCTAGACACTGATTTAAATCACGTCACTCACTTTATAATGAATTCGCCCTTCCAATAGAATCAGTGTGTGATCAAATGTATTGTATTTAATTAACTATACGCTTCTATTGTTCCATCATAGACTGGCGGACAGCGTGATAAGGCGGCTCAATACCGCCGCAAATAAAATTGTAATAATGTTAAATTAGGTAGGTAGTAATTTGAAAATTTAATTTTAATAAAGATTAAACTCAATATATATATATTTCTTGTTTGCGTGTATATGTCACCGATGCATTGGAATGATAGTGGCGTCATCTGTCGAAAATTGGTCGCACGAACTCAGAAACCTCCGTGGGCTCATGCACAACCAATTTGCTAAAGATCATCACATGATCAAATGCATAGTTTATGATACTATAAAGGACATACAAACATTCATTTTTTTTTATATATATATATATATATATAGATAACCAAAACAGAAGGTTTTTTCAGTACCATTGCTTCAACCACAGACTATATCACCTACTAGAGCCCACAATCTGTGAATTATTTCATTTGAATTGACCGATTGTAGTGCCTTATTCTGTTGCTCCATTACATTGCATTATATATTACACAACAGGTCTAGCAGAGCATTGGCTTCAAAAAATCAACAGAAATACAAAAAAAAATATCTAAGATATTTTCCTGCTAACCTTAAATAATCATCAATACAATTTTCAATTTTTTCTTATCATAATTTGCAATACTTACTGTATTCATCTGATGTGTTCTGTGGTGGTTCCTGGAGAAAAGAACAAGTAAATCCTAAGGTGGTGTCTCCTCTTATAAGATCTACTTCAAACTGAGGTTTTGAACGCATTTCCGCAAACTCCTGCTTCTCAGGTTGAGCATCACCTTCACCAAAGTCTTCCGAGTCAACTGTGTGGTTCACATTGAATGTTATTTTCACACTGAAACATAAGAGATGCAATATAAATGCAACAGAAATTTAATTAATGCCAAATTTCCATTTTATGAAGATATACTAGATTAAAGAGATTTTAAAGAAATTAAAATGATAGAAATGCAGTGCAGATATTTATCATGGGTTTTATTAGTGTTGTTTGTTAAGAAAACTACAGGTTCATAACATAAAATAAATAATTTGAATTGTGAGTTGTCCAAATGACCAGTGGCACAAGAAATCCTAATGCAGGGTTATGAGTGTCAGTGTATAAGCATTTTTATATTTATATAGCACCTACACTTCATCTTTAAGTTGTTTAGTTAGTACAACTTCCGCTCCATCGCCTTGCACCTTGAACCCTTCCACCTCATTTGGGATAGTCTTCACCTTCTGTGCCTTCCGCTCTGCTACAATCTCTTCTGTCAGGAATTCCACAAGTTCTCTTTCACCTGAACAATTAACACAGTACTATATAATAGTGATATAATTATATGCCACCATCATGCCATCCCTGAAATCAGATTAGCCCGGACGGGATTTGAGTATGTGTTTCATTATATATATTATGTATTTTATATTATTCATTATAATATTGTATGATACTTTTATGCAGAGAACAGACACAAGTCTAAGCTCTGGATGTGAATATCATTTGCTGTACCCTACAACGAAATCTGTGTTACCCATATTATTAGGTAGCTCAGTGTTGCAGTATATGCAGGGTTGAATTGAAATCATTTTTTATATCATAAATGGTTTCATTTTCTATAACTCTTGATATAACTAATTACATTCGTTCTGATAAATTAAAAAAAATCCATCGGTAAATTTGGTCTTAATTACTGCCTGGCAGATATTTTGGCAATTACTTGAATCAAGTAGTAGCACTAAAGGATATAAGAGGATGGGAAAGAAAAGGAATTAGGGACTCACCGAGGGGTTTATTGGGAGTTTGAGGCTGTTCATCTTGCTGATCTGTTAAAGACGGAAGTCGTACTTTTAGAGGATTTTATGCATATTAGAGACAAGATAATTAATGTTTCACAAGCAACTTGTAAAACCAATTGCAATTCCTCTATTGCGAAACTATATTTTATCGAACTTATTAACTTTGCCTACAATTACATCTAAGCATTTGCATGGTGCAATAAGATAACCTCAAAAATCACGTAACGTTGCTACCTTTAGTGTGCATGGCTTTCAACCCGCACCCGCAACTGCAAGTGTTGGAATGGTTGTGAAGAAGGATAGAGCTCGAGGACGTGCTGTCCAGCCTCTTCGAACAGCTCATGTGCCATATCCCTCTGGTGAAGTCACGTTTTACGGGAGCCTGAGTGCGTAAAACTAGAGCACCGGTCAAACTGGAATTTTTTACGCAATTTTGTATAACTCGATGCGCTGTTCTTACTAAACCACTCATTGTATAGTTAACTTAATTAACAACAAATTGAAAATTGAAGAATGACAAGACAAAAAATAAATCTGCAAATTCGCAGTATTAAAACTCCATTCAACTCGCTAGAATCGAACCACAATCGAACTCGTCCAATTTTTCAATTGTTGCTAGCGCTAAATAAAGGAGATCGGAATTATAGAATATAAATACTGTTGGGTGGGTTGTGAATGTTATAATCTGTTGGCTTTAGGCATCAAATGTCACTAAATGACATAATTAACAATGTTATAAATAATCTGACGCAGTCAAATTCTGTTCTTCAATCACGCACGTTTTGAGTTGTGGTTTTCGTTGAATTTTGTATCGTTATCATTTGGAATTATACGTTTTAAATAAAAAAAATGGGTAAAAAAAGAAAATTTGTTTCCAATACAACAACAAAAGTAAATTCTTCTTTACCTATTGAGGTCATTGCTGAAGATGTAACAAATCATCCCATATGTATGCACGGTCCAACTTTGCTGTTTTCTTCGGAGAAAGGTGGGTATTTTGCATGCGCCTCGTGTAGGAGCAAAAAGGAATGTACAGTTCACATAGATGAAGATGACTGGCAAAAAGAAGGCGTTAGGAAACGAAATGAGAAGTATTACAACTTGATTCCCAAGCTCGATAAAGTTGCAGCATGGACTAACTATAATGAGGTTAGTTTGTTTCGCTTAAATGCAAAAGTGTAACTTAGCTTCTCGCACACCTTATGGTTAATTACGCATAGACATTTTAATCAAAATCAAGTGTCTGGATTCAAGATTTAATCCCTTTATATATGTATATTTTTTATATATATATATGTTTATCTTTATATATATATGTTATGTTTGGTTTATTAATTTAAAATTGCTTATTAAATGTTGACTTTTCAGGTTAAACAACTCCATCCATCTGACAGAGCTTACTGTAACACCTGTCAGGAGTTATATATCATATCTAAAAGTAGGAAACATCTCAAGGACCACAGAGTCATAATGGCACTTAGTGATGAGCAGCTGAAAAGTCCCTCTTCATGGCTTCCTCCACTGGAGAATGACCAACTGGAGGCACAGTATATATTTGCCAAAAAAGCGGTTACAACTGTGCTTGGGATTTTAAAGAACAACAATGTCAGGTAGATTTCATAAACAGAATTTAATAATCAAGGAATCATATAGAATAATAATTTATTTTATTTATTTCTGATTAATTTTAAATTATAACACCAGTAAAAGAAATTATTACTATGAAATCTATAATTATGAGTTACAAACTCATATATCACTGGCACGATAATTAGCCAATCAGTGAATTAATAGAAAAGTTTTTATTTTCTATCTCAATCTTTTAGAAACATCTTATGTATTGGAACACCCTCAGTTCACGAAGCTGCCCAGGCTCACCCGGACTATGAGTCCTTGTTGCTTGATTATGATACCCGGCACTCACAATTTCAACCACCAAACAAGTACTTATGGTACAATATGTTCAACAACTATTTGTTTAATGGTAATGAGGATGAAAAGGTATTGCAAAAGTTTATGAAAAGTTCTAAGTAAGTTCTACTTTATCTGTATGTATTTTTGTTAAAAATGTTTAAATTTAATTTATTACTTTAAGTTCTTCTTTCTTCTTTGCAACCTTTATCTGTCCAACTACTGGGCTCTGGTTTCCACTCATAACGTGAGGGGTTTAGGCCATAGTCCACCAAGCTGGCAAAGTGCTGATTGGTAGACTTCACACACCTTTGAGGACTTTGAGAGCTTTTAGGAGTACAGGTATCCTTATGTTTTCTTTCACTGTAGCAAGTGATAATTAAGTTCTGATACGCACATAACTTTGAAAATTAGAGATGCGCACAGCAGGGTTTGAACCCGGAACCTCCCGTTCGAGAGACCAACGTTCAAAACGTTAGGCTATCACTGCTATAAGTATAACATATAGTATAACATAATTACTTTTAATACCCCACAATACGCCACGTATATTACTAGCTGTGTCCGCGACTTCGTCCGCGTTTGAATTTAATATAATTCTTATATGTTTTTATCTTTCAAATTTTTTTTTACTTACCGCTAAAATACAAGAAAAATGAAATAACATGTATCCTATGTTACTTCTAATATCTCCAAAAGTATGTGCATAAAGTTTCATAATGATCGGTTAAGTAGTTTTCGCGTAAAAGCGTAACAAACTTACATCCGCATTTGTAATATTAGTAGGGTTAGTAGGATAAGTGCTGCGTTATAACAGTACTTTGAAAACCTTGCCAAAAATATAACACAACCGCACTTGAATAATATGAAACTAAAGATGTTTACATACAAGCATAGTAGCAGAAGTATGTAGCGGTGGTAGATATACCTTTATTATGAAGGAATAAAAGAGCCGGCTTCGAATGCATTCGTCACGGGAAAATGCAGCTGTATCAGTCAGTCCTATAGCTGAATAGAGTTGTATCTCTGGTAGGTACATCGGATGCGTTTCGTCTATCGCTTACAGAAAAATCTCTGAATTTAATGATCCCATGAATATTCCCTGAAGACTCGATTTCGTTTAGTATAATGTTCATCACCGCGGACGGAATGTATTAGTAGCATCGAAGGTATTACGGATGCGTTGCCGACCAGAAAATAATCTGAAGTCTAGAGTTGGAGATGACTTTTAGGTAAATCTGGACTCAATTATGGTTTACGCTTGCTAATGACCAAAAATAATGAAAAGTCTTATACAATCTCCACGTTCAACGACTGGCCTTTTGATGCAGTGGTTAGTGAACCTGATTGCTAAGCTAAGAGGACGTGGGTCCATTCCCACCGAGAACAAGCTTTTCTGTAATGAACATTAATGTTTTTTCTGTTATGTAATAATATCTATTTAAGTATGTATTTAAAGATTATCGGTTAAAATTATTACATACATTATATATATATATATATATAGTTATTAAAGGTATGTTTATCGGTTGTCCGATCACCTCAAAACAAGCTAACGCTTAGTTAGGTCTCAGATGGCCGTGTTTGAGCTGTCCTAAGATATTTATTTATTCAGATGTTTTTACATTGTTGTTACATTGGCCCAATAAAAAATAATCTCGCAACCAATCTGATGACACATAACCGTAGTAATTTTAACTTATTCTCCTGCTACAATAACATTTAAAGGCTTTTTTTGTACAATGTTTTTTTTTCAATTCCATGCGAGGGCTCGCTGTAACAAGATGGGAATCGTTTTTTTTTTTTTTTTGGAATTATTTTCTCTCTGTCTCTCTGAATACGCATCACGTGAAAACCCGTGAACGGATTTGAATAAAACTTATCAATGTTAATTCTTATACTTCAGATTGATATTTAGGATACTTTTTCCGAATAATAAATAGAAGGCAAGCTCCTGGATGCTCCGTTTGTGTGTTTAGCTCGAATTTGAGAATTCGTCTTCAATACAAATTCCACATTTCCTAAATTTTACCCCGTCAATTCCCACGGGACAGCAAGCTTCCTTATATAATTAATATTTTGAGGGATGAAGTCAGAAGTATCAGCTAATGTGGTATAAGTTACTATAATAAAAATAGATGGAAGATTGAATAAGCTTTAACACTTTTGTTACACCATTGTATACATTGAGGTATACACAATCAAGGATTTAAATATTTAAAAATCGAATACAAAGAAATCAGAACACTTCATAGGAAATCGGAAACAATGGAGGTCGCGAATTACGATTAATTTAATCCAAAGAGCAATGCACCGTGTTCGACTTCGTTTAGGGTGAACGGTAAAATAGAGGTTACATAATATTATCATATAAGTCACTAGACCCCGAATCTAGGGCAAATTGTTTTCGACAAAACGTTACATTTAACTACTTGAAATTAAACGTTAAATATTGATTAGGATAAGGTATATATTATATATTTGTAACTCCTACCTCCTACATTTCGATAACGTCCAGGGTTGACTGGTAGAGAATGCCTTCCTGGCATTAAGTCTGTAATACTTTACATTAATGTTTTACAATAAAGATGAAATAAATAAACTAATAAACCTTTTATATGATACCGCACGCGATGTATATTGACTTGTTGTGCGCCATTTTGAATAGAGAAACCACGATGAATTATTGTGACGCTCCCCGCCTCACTTACCTCCTCGCTTTGACAGATTTTTTGATAGTAGAACATGAGGCGTTTAATAGGCGGGCGTCGTTGAAAATTATTAGGCTGTCGCAAGATTATTCTCTCTTAGAGAACTTTTTTAGTGTGCATATAAGATAATAAAATTTATCATAAAATTCTATTCATTTAAAAATATATATATATAACTTCGTAGGCGAAATAATTCAAATTATTATGTTTCTTAGAGGTTAAAATGTTTGGGTCATCTCCAGCAAATGTATTGCAAAAATACCGTACCAAATTGTAAAAAGAAATGAAAAATAATTATCACTTAGGTGAAGGAAAATATCACGACGAAACTTGCTTCAACCTGAGTACTTCCCACAAAATTCTCAAAGGTGTATAGAGACCAATTGGCTACTTACCGCAATTGGCTAGCACGGTGGTCTAAGGCCTGTGCCCCTCATATTGTGAGAGGAGACCAACCCCAGCAGTGGAACAGTTATGGTTTACAGAAACTACATACGTTATACCTGAAGAACCGATTTAATGGCCCATAATTTTATATCATAACACAGGCGAGAGCGATGTCACCGACGAATACTTGGAAGCCCATAGACAGTCGTTGGAAGATCCAGAAACCTTCTGGGGAAATGTTGGCCACGAACTGGAATGGACCAAACCCTGGGATCAAGTATTAGATACAAGCAACATGCCGTTCACCAAATGGTACGCAGAGTTTTAAATATTTTTTTGTATATTGGCTGAAATTAATTGAAATCTGGTTATGACCTTAAAGTATATAATATGATGGTTCAATCTATTAATGGCCCACTATTGAGCACAGGATTCTCCTTATAATTCAGGAATCCAAAGATATACTCCACTGAATGAGCGGATATCCTATGTGAAGTAGTGTCACCTTCACCTTATTAAGACTAAAGGCATCACCAATACGATGTTGGTCAGGGAGGGAGAGAGAACAAAGAAAGAAAAGAACTGGCTGGAACCTTAAACTTTAATACGAGTTAATTAAGTTAAGAATTTAAAAATGCAAGTGATCTTGTCTGCAATGCGAGGGGTCCCGGGTTCGACCCTCGGTCGAGGCATATATTTATATGGCATAAAAAAATGTGGGTTAAGGATGTTATTTGTTTGTGTTTTATCAATTCCAACCGCTGCTCAGGAATTTTATATTTATTTATCGCTTTATTATGTCCATGTCAGGTGGGTTGGAGGAGAGATGTCTGTGTGCTTCAACGCACTCGACCGCCATGTGCGTGACGGTCGGGGGGATCAGATCGCATTGGTCCACGACTCACCCTTGACCGACACCGTCAGAAGATTCACGTACTCGGAGTTACAGGACCAGGTAAAAGGCCTAGACAGTTACTAACAAATTTATTGCCAACTTAAAAAAAATATAAATTTGTAGCTGAATCTTGTAATAAATATCTTAGGACGACTCACACGGCTATGTGATTGCCAACTAAACGTCAGCTTGTACTGTGGTATCAGACAACTGATAAACATATATTTTTAAATACATACTTAAATATATAGAAAAGTTTGTCCTGGGTGGGAATCGAATCCACCGTCCAACCGTCGAACTACCACTCGTTCGGCATACGAACTTCCGGCACTCGGGTTGGGCTATTTGCACTCCACCAATCAGAATTGGAGCAGTTTGATTGCGAATGTTCTAAGGCTCCACAGTTATGAAGGGGGACTGCTCAGTAGAGTTCCATTAATGGATTCAAGCCAAGGTTATCTTTTCTTTATCGGCTTGACTGGCATAAGCCAGCCTTCAAACAAGTCGTATTCTAGTTTCGGGCTTGAGATTTTGCTTCATACAGTTCTTCTTTATAAGCCGACAACACAATACGTAGATCCTGATGACTACTTATCGTCATGTGGATCGCTTGATCGATTGTCAGCTAATTAAAAAAAAAAAATTCTCTGTGACGAAGGTGTCTCGTCTGGCGGGCCAGTTGTCGAAGTTGGGTGTGACTCGAGGATCCCGCGTGCTGATCTACATGCCACTGGTGCCCGAAGCAGTCATCGCCATGCTGGCTACTAACAGAATTGGAGCTATTCACTCGGTTGTTTTTGGAGGTTCGCTTTCATTTTTAACAATTGAACTCGCGGGGAACTTTTACGGTCTAATTAATTACATGAAAATGTGGAATGAGCTTCTTTCTGAGAGCTGACTTGGGATTTAGATTAGATGACTCACTCAGTGCCAGCGTTGAATTGGCGATTCTTCTGTTGCCCGTGTTCTTAGGTGACGGTAACGACTAACCATCAGGTCGCCCGTCTGCGTTTTCATCAGCTCCTCATCAGCTATTAAAATAAACAACAAGAAAATTTTGTATGTACATACGTACATTGTATACACAATGATTCTTCAAATGTCTCTATAACTGCTATTACATCTTATACCTTGAAAAATTTAAAGGTATTTAAAAATAAGCAAGTATCAATTACGTATTTCGTCCTTTTAGGGATATCCCTTATTTTAGGGATAACATACCAAGAATTAAGTTTGGGAATTGAAATTGAGAATGAGTTTCGGTTTCGCAGGCTTTGCAGCGCGTGAGCTGCGGACTAGGATCGAGCATGCAGAACCCACCGTCATCATCGCGGCTAGCTGCGGTGTGGAGCCCAACAAAATTGTTAGGTAAGAAATAGTTTTTAATGCTTGTGGATAAAAGTAGTATGGGTATACGTTATTCCAGACTATAATCTCTGTGCCTTTCATTCAAATCCGTTCAGTAGATTTTGTGTGAAAGAGGGAGAAACATCTATCGTCGTTAACTTTGACATTTTTAATATTAGTAAGATAAGACTTACATTATAATCGAACACCACAATTCAGATACAAAGACATCCTGGACGAGGCGTTGTGCCAAAGCTCCCATCAACCGCACAGTTGCATAATCTACCAGCGGCGACGAGTCCTCGAGTGCACGTTGGAGCGGGGTCGCGATATTTGCTGGGACGAAGCGTTGCAAGCCAGCCCTGTACCTTGCGTCTCTACTGAAGCTAACGAGCCTCTGTATATTTTATATACTTCTGGTAAATCAATTGTAAAGATTTTACTTAGCAGTTACAAAAAACCGGCCAAGTGCGTGTCAAGCCACGCGCAATGTAGAGTTCCGTAGTTCACGTTATAACTCCTTAACCTGTTGAGCGTACCCATCTGAAACAATTTTCGTTCTAAACACTATATGAACTACTATTATGATTTATTTCGGATTTCTAGAACCAACCGTTTAGGATCCTCAAATAATAAAACGGTCTTTCTAGGCCAATGACGTTAACCTATC
>DWKC01000349.1:0-13454 GCA_018249195.1 Racta chiria
GGTCGTGGGTTCGATTCCCATCCAGGACAAACTTTTCTGTGATGAACAGGAATGTTTGTTCTGTGTGTCTGGGTGTACTAATATCTATTTATATATGTATTTAAAAACATATATATATGTTTATCAGGTGCCTGATCACCATAATGCTTAGTTTGGGATCAGATGGCCGTGTGAGAGTTGTCCTAACATATTTATTATTTATTTAACATATTTATTATAAAAAATAAAAAAAAACACGTTAAATCGCGATGACAATCCGTTAAGTTTGAATTACCTCGAAGAATTAACGCTAAACCTTCACATGTCACCACATTACATTTAGCTCAAGAAGTATATCATTAAAAAGACAAATTAAAGGCATCAAGTATACATTATTACTTTGCTGATGAATTATTTATTCAACCTTTGCCAAAGAAGGAATCCCGTGTAATTAGTAATCAAACAGAAATATATTAACATCCTTTATTAATCACATGGTAATTCTAACAAGATCTCTGCCAGGTGGTAACTAACCTTTGCACTGTTTTACTTGGATCATACGCTATGGCTGAATAGCACAAAATTTGTCATATATTGTTATGAAAATTCAAATTATTTACATACATTGATGACTGCTCCGACAAGGAATCGAACCCGAAACCCCTCGCTACGCAATCAGGGTCAAAATCAACTAGGCAAAGTTCAAAAGTGAAGAAATTACGTAAGATTTTTAGCAATAGTACCTATTACCTATGACCTACAGACAGACAGATGGGTGAACGGATGTCTTTTTCTTAGTTAATATGATATATAATATCATATGTGATTGCTTAACGGGTTTAACGCTGGTCTCTCGAATGTGAGGTCTCGGGTTCAAACCTCTAATTTTCTAATTTTAAATTAATTTAAAAGCGCGCACCTCTAATTTTATTAAGTTAGAGTTTTTATTTCCATTTCTAAAACCAGAGTCGGAAGGAAATACTCAAAATTCAATAACAAAAACTAAAAGCAGTTAACTTAAGACTTAATGATAAATATGTTAGCAAATTATTCAGAAAAATATAAATTACGTAATTATTTGAAGGATACTTGCTTCAATAACAAGAATACCCAAGGACGTAATTGGAGTACTGACTTTCAGACAATATACCCACCTATGTGCCTACACCCTTCTATCAAGTGTACTTTGTCTCATCTCTCGATACAGCTAACAGCGCTTCACCACGCGTGTTGTTATTAATTGGCATTCATTATGTATTGAAAAAATCAATGGGGTAGTATGATATTGAATTTATCGATGAAGAGGCGTATGGTGTCTGCCAAACCAAACAAGAATACAAGTTATTTTCAATACAATATGACGACCCTGAAACCCAGTTCATCAAGCAAGGGTCCTTATAATAAACATGAATAAAATTGTGACATCCATATATATATACAAAAAAGAATGTTTGTCTGTATGTCCTTTATAGAATCGTAAACTATGCATTTGATGAAGTACTGATCTTTAGCAAAGTTGTTGTGCATGAGCCCACGGTTTACTAGTTGGTACGACCAATTTTCGATAGATGGCGCCACTGTCATTCCAATAAATTTCATATATTGCCGTGATAGAAAGATATGACAATTTAAAGAATTATGTCTATATAAATTCCGCGCGAACAGAGTCGCGGGCAGTGCTAGTATATTATAAATGTGTGTGCGCAGTGTCAGAGTGAGAGAGATTGTTTCTTATTTTATGTTTAGGTATGTGCTGTAAAAAGCAGTTTGACACTACTTTCGAGTAACTTTTTAAACTATATTTATGACAAAAAAAACCTTGGTGTACAACGATTCCTTGATAAATATTTTTCCATTTTCTGTAACATTAACCAAAGATTCTCCTTGGCCAAAACAACAATAAGCTAAGAGTCGTGTTTACGAGTTCGCCTCGACTCACTCCAATGCCGCGGCAGGAAGTCGCTGCCGGATGAGGAGACAAAAATATAAACATTTGTCTCGCTGTCCGTCAGAGGACGCTACCGACGCTTTACTAGATGTTTCGAGAACACTCATTCATTTTTAAGTGTTCTGTGTATTTTTAAAGTTTTCCTTGTTTTGTTAAGACGCTTTGTATTATTATTCTTTATTTCTTTTGATAACGTAGAAGACGAATAATATAATAATAAGCCCAATGTAACTTATGTTAGGGTTTTCTGTTATTAAGGTTTATATTCTGTCTCTATCGTGAAGATGTAGTCCATACGAGCGAGTTATATCAAACGCACGAGGGGAGGCACTGTGATTTGGGTGCATGATCGTTAGATGAGTGACGACCCTAAGTGTTAATCTTTAATGCCTTCTTTAGCTATGGTTCCAAGTCTCATCTAAAGGAAGTAGCAGACCCATCACAAAGAAACTACTAACCACAGTGGCCGCCTCCATCCAACCGTCTTCGTTTGAACTAAACAAAAGAAAATAGATCTGAAATAGAAGAAAATAAGATTTCCAATCCGCATTGGAGCAGCGAGGTGAAGTGTGCCCTAGGCCTTATCAGATATGAGGAGAGGCCTGTGCTCAGTAGTAAGCAATTAATGAGTTAAAGCCAAACAAAAGAAGAAAGCTCCTATCACGATCGGTAACTAGAGGTCGATATCTCTTTAGTGCGTACCTTTAGATATACCTTAAACTGTGCTAACTGCTTTTTGCCCACCCTAAAATGTAAAAGTCATAGTGATATACTCGTAGGTGTACAAAAAGTCGCCTTGAAGTGTCTACTTCAATTATCTGACCAGTAACGTTAGCAAATAAAATTAACCAAAAAAATTAATAAAGAGAGGATACAGTCTATTCTAGTCAGATTGCAATCTGTGTGCAGTGAAGCGCATCTGACTTTTATGTAGGGTTGCTGCTGTATTATTAACTTTACATCACATGTAAAGCGGGAGGACCCGGTTTAAGTTATAACCAGGCCATTATTTTAATTTAAAGAACAAAATTCAATGCTAACTTTTTAACTACCATCCTTCATTCAGAATCTATTTTTCAATTACTATTTGATATTTCATTCAGGATCTATTTTTCTATTACTATTTGATCGAGTAGAAAGCCTTGTGATAACTTTGAGGTTACAAGAAAGCGTCAAGGAAGTAGCACCTAAGTTAAGATGATAACATCTGACGTCAGTTCTGCTCGTCTTGACAAATGATTTTTTTTTTGAGGTTATAATTTAGATCTATTTATTTCTATAGGTAAACGCTACAATTTCCCCGACATTCGTTGTATTTTGTTATTATATTCACATTTAATATGGTATTTTTCTACCTACTGACCCCTTATCTTCTTATCTTAACCATCAATTGATTTATTAATTCCTTTACTTACAGAAAACTTAGTTTAATTATATTGATTGTTGTTTATACTATTATATATGTATATTACTATTATATATAAATGACGTTTCCAAGCCCTGCGTTGTCCGGTCCCAAGTGCCTTTTTACAGCACAGACCCGCCCAACCGGTACACGACACTATAGCATGTGTTGCCTAAGTACCGATATGCAGAGCCAAGGAATGTGAATACTCTATTCACCGATTCTCGTGTAAGAGTCCGACATCGATGATTACTTCACTGGCTCATTAGATCCTTTTATTAATGAAGTTGTATATACAGTTATCTGTAGTTACCTGTACTACAAATACACGTCAAACAAGCACACACACAAACTACACACTCACAAACACTCCCACACGCTCACTCAATATTAATACAGTACTTATTCCTTCTATACCTCTTTAGAAGACTGATACAAAGTACAATTTCAGGACCACACCGAGCTTATTATAGTGAACACGCAAATGATGTTAATTATTATTATAAACGATAGCTTACTAGTGTCAATCTAATCAAATTAAAACGATATCTCACACTATTAGCTCTGTACTGTTATTAACATCTAGCAACACCATCAGTTTTTTATGCATTTAAACAAAATGATTTTGTTAATAAAACTATGACTAATTTTCTTTTAAACTGCCTACTAGTACAAACAAAAGTTTAGAGCTGTATCATAAAGAAAATACTGGAGCCAATCTACGTCACGATGGAAGTTCTCAAAAGCTCGTTGCATAAGAAATAAGAAAAGCGCATATACAGCCTTGAGTTGAGTTTAGTAGGTCACGTGACACGTGAGTGCCGTGACACTCAAGGCTTAGCTTTTCAGCTTTTTGGCTTAGACCCAACGGGAGGCCGATTTAGGCACGTTTCATAACGACACGGACTTTTAAGGTCGTTTCCCTTAGACCCAGACACAACAAAGGAAATACTACTGTGATGTTTACGTGACATAGTCTTGAGCGATTCTATGTTTCGGGGGACAGGTAAATCCGTCGGACCCAGTTGTTATTGTTAAGTCAAGTCAGACACGTTCTTATTCCGAAATTTTTGAGTAGCACTACCTTCAAATAAAGGAACGTGGAGTACGCTGTACGCTTCTTCAGGCTATCAGGTGGCATAAAAGTTTCCGACACTTGGGTTAGCAATAACTCTAATTACAGGAACGTGGTGAAGGGCGCTCTACACCTCCTCACATATCAGCAGAAGCCTGCTCAATAGTGATTATTATTAATGGGTTGAAGCCAATTATCTAAAACATTTCAATAACATTAACCCATTAAACTCCGCAGGGCATCATAAGATGCGAGACACAGTAACTTTCTATTGTTATCGAGATGCGCGGGAGTCGGAAAGGTCACATTGACTTAATCAATTGTGTCACAGAGATAACAGTTTACTGGACCACGTCACAACATATAAGATCGCCTGAGGAGTAAAATTTAACCATGTTCTATAGTATTTTGTTTTTCTCCATGCAGTTCGCGTTATAAATTTTGGTATTATTAAGCCACCAAGTCCACTAGGGCCAGTCCTCCACGCTGGCGCGCTGGCCAAGCGCAAGTCAAGGTCAATGCACCGCGTGCAACGCGTTGCACAACCGAGAACCGAGAAAGCCTAATTAATACAAAACGATCTCGATCGGAATCACCGGCGAAAGTTTGCGGAGAATCACAGTGATTGAAGATTTTTCATTCAATCAGTTACTCGTATACTGAGTGGGAATGATCCTCCTGTCAGAGGAGTCGGTGACGTCCACAAAGACAGGAAAAAATGAGCACAAAGGCTTATTACGGCTTTGTGACGAGGAATTCTTTGTCACAATCAAAGCCTTCCAATTACACAAAAAAATGCAGCGCGAATCAGATGAAAGATTATGTAACCAACAGCTTACATTCCTACCATATCACGGAGATAAGTTTTGTACCGAACTCAATTATTTTATTACCATTTCTTTAGCGCGTTAATTATATCTTTGCACTAAAATGTTGAGGAAAAATATTAAAAAAAAACATTTTTTATTGCTTACTCCATCAAGCTACAAGTATTGGGGACTTGTTAGATATCATTTAAAATACATATTATTAGAAAATTACAAAAAAAAAACATGGTATATTAGTAGATACCGAAAATCACATAACACTGGGCCTGTGTAGGTACTTATATTAAGATTGTTTATGAAGAGAAAGCTATAAATGTCAATCATAATGTTGTCGCCAACAGGAAATGTTCAATGGATATCGAGTATTAGACAATATGGAATGAAACACGCAAGTAAAACAATCTCGTGGGGAAAGTTAGCAAACAACCGCATTCTAATATTTCATCCAATAACAATCGATCTGAAATAAACATGGCGCGAGAAGATCGGGTTCTCAATTTGAACATAACGTTTAAGGGCGTGTTCGCACGTGCGACTAGGAATACAATAATGCAATTAATATTCATTTAATAATTTCAATCACATAAAAGATCAACTATTTGCGAGTTAGAAGCTGCTCGCGAAGGGTTCCGTAATCTGTACCACCGTGAAATATTTATTTCGAAAATACCTGTTTTTTGTCTGACCGCACCAACTTTAACTAAAACTTGTTTTTTTGTTTATTTCGAGTAAAAGAACAATAATAATACATATTTTATAAAAACTTCAAATGTTACCGTACCTAAAAGCCTGACATAAGGATAAAAGACGGACGGAGAGACACCGAAATGTAATTCCGTTTTCATCACCCCAATACTAAGCAATAAATTACGAATAAGAACAAAAAAACCTGATCACAAGAAATCAAGAAAACGATAAAGATTCCCTCTTTCTTCCATTTATTTATCTTCAACGCATCTTTGAATGCAATTCAACGTCTTAGCACCGCAATAACTTGAATATAACAACGTCCGCAGTGACAATAAGGGACCGGTATTTTTTTATTGATTGTTTCAATGAAGTAAAGTTTTACCCAACATTGCCAATAACAATATCTGGGACGATGCAACAGTACTTTGGAGTGAAAGAATTCTTTCACTTGAGTTTTTACTGTAGGTATAACTGTACTTTACGTTTGGTAACACTCGAGTTATACCCACTAATATAATTATATCGATTGCTGACGTCTGTGTTATTATCTTAGCTTCATCTATTTTAATACTAGTAATTAAATAGGTAAATAGGCTGCTAGTAAATTAGTGCGCCATCTAAGACCACATCGCCGCTTACCATCAAACGAGAGAGCCAAGCACTAATTTACAGTATGAAATAAAATAATAATTAAAACTCGACATAATGTACTCACCGCATCACTTGTCAAAATTAAACTTAATTGATATTTCTTAGTCTTTAATTTCAATTACAACCGGTTCAGATAAAGCTTAGACTAGATAAGCTATTTTAGGAAACCGAGGTTTTTAAGTACCAAATACTAGCGAGCAAATGCAGTTCTGCTCTGATAATAAATATATGGTACTAGCTTTTGCTCGCGACTTTGTGCGAATGGAATAACTAAATATATAAAGTACCGCATTGCAGCTACGTAAATCAATATTTTAGAAGATAGGTATAATTAGTATAAAACAGATATATATATATATATAAGCAGCCTTAAAAGATAGATTTACGTAATTGCTAACTATTTTGTAGTTCTGTAAATGATATATATAAATATATCCCGCCATGAATTGCTTTGCTAATCCTCCATGTGATTAATTAGGGCAGCGTCTTCGTTGAAAGCTCCCAGGCGACTTAACTTTTTCCAACACTTCCAATACATATCGTTACATTTCAAACAATTTACACGAGACCTTGACAAATTAAATACCTAAACCTTCCTCGTGAATCACTCTATCTATAAGCGAAAACCGCATGAAAATCCGTTGATAGGACTGCATATTCATGCCTAATGTTATGATATGTTATGGTTGGGGCTCCAAATACAATGTAATTCACATACATTTGTATAGTTTCTTTAATGTTTTTTTTACATACTATAAATTTGTGCTTGACCACGATCCCGCCTGATGGTAAGCAGAATTTGTATTTTCCCAACCTCTTCACAACTTGCAACAGGGGTGCTCTTATATTAAACGACATAGTAACGTTCCACAGTGTAACATTCCACTGATACAACACCTATTTCTGACGGAACAATTCTGCCTAAAAATCAACACAAAAAGGCACCACTAATTACCCGATCTAATTCTGAAATAAAAACCATCCATGAAAATTACTTAGAATTCATCCCTTCAGCATCTCTGTGAAGGAACTAAAAAATACTGGTATGGGATGGGATGCAGTGCCACTTTTGCCAGTTTATGAAAGACGAACGAAGAGAAATAAAAACACCAGTCACAATAGAGGAACAATTTTATTTCTCAGTCATAGTATTGTGAGTGCAGTATAAAGTAGGGCATGAGCAATAAAGTTTATTGCAATTGGCAGTTGCAATAAATCGTTGGATGAGCGACCTCCGCCAATGAATAGTGCAACAATGAAATGGAAACGGGTGACAATTGAAGCTAACTAGACACTAGGTACGAATTGACTCTAACTAGATACCTACAGTAAGAGTCAATAAGCCACGCCACCGCAACAACAACAAATTTTAATGTTTTCTTTTCAAATTAGGAATCTACGGTACTATCGGCGGCCTTATCTATAGATGATTATAATTCAGCGATCTCTTCCAGGCAACCAACCGCAATTACGATCATTTTTGTTATAGCGAGCAGACAATCGACATGATGGGAAGTAGTCACCGTCGCCCAAGCCCATCAAAAACAAAAGCGCGATGCCCCTCAAACCCCGAGCCGAAACACGAATCGTTACAACAACTCCTCTGGCATGGATTGTTGCATACAGGGCGATATCTAGGGCGATATCGCGGAAAGGTATTAATGCCAAAAAATATATACAAATTATGGTATTGATACAAACAGGACGGAATATTTTCATATAAAATACGAAATCTCGAGTAGGTTAACAACCACGGCTGAATGATATTATTAATTATTTAAATAACAAAGTATGAAATTCTAGATCAGCGAAATGAAGCAAGTATCTACTGATGCAAATTTGTACATACTTACACGCGCTGCATATTGCAAGTAAGTTACGAAAGTAGACATCGAATTAGGTAAGTATTTCGTTTCAATCACACACTGGCCATAATCAGTTCCCATCACGACGCTTATTCAACTATGTCTGTTCAAACAAGACCTTATTACTGTGTACTAAGCGTGAGTTTGGCAGTATACTGGTTATGTTCGATTTTTCATTGTATTGGAGACAATAGGGTGTTCCGAGGAGTGGGTGTGCGCAGGCGGATGGAGACGTTACGACGAAAAGATTGCGAGCGTTGCTTACCCCTTCTCAAAACATTCCCATGGTCCACTAATCTTCTAATGTATATATTTTCTACATACAGCTTCTTTGACTTACCGATAGGATATTGACATTCTCATAATATTCGCTTAAACACTCACACACGCGCAATAGAATTCCGTGTCGCTTGTGACATGGACAACACAATAATGTACACAAAATTTCTATAACACGAGAAATATATATCTGTTAGATAAATGCCACCTCTACGACCTATACCGAGAATCTAACCCGAAGGCCTATTACCTAAAATTTGTAAACAGCGAGCGGACAGCAAACCACCAGCAATCAACAATAGCGCGAAAGTCCGCGCGACAATGCTGGCGCTACCAGTGAACTTTTAATATATATTATAATTATATTTATATGATTATTAATAGTTATTCTAATATAATTTGCATTGTAATTAGCGTTCAAAATTCTGTAGAATTTCCAGATCAAAACATCGGTTCGGTTTGGGACCGTTGGTGACGGTATTTTTCGAACGCGAAGAATATGAAAATGGATAAACTGAAAACAAACTAATCAACACGATTTCAGCTAAAATTAACTTTACAATGCATTTCTCTAACATAATAGCGTTAGGTTTTCTATTCCGAGTGTCAGGTTTCATAGTCGTGTCTCAAAGCAATTATGAAATTTATCGTCGTAAACTGAGCGACTGTAATATCATCCACTTTGCGAGTGCAGTCATGTGGCTAAACAAAATGCGTCACTCTGCATATCAAACATTACTAGATTTAATTTAAATCTTAAATATATCTTAGGACAACTCACACACGGCCATCTGACACCAAACTAAGCGTTGGCTTGTACTATGGTGATCAGACAACTGATAAACATACACATATATTTTTAAATACATACTTAGATAATTTTAACACCTAGAACACACAGAACAAACGCTCCAGTTCATCACAGAAAAGTTTGTCCTGGGTGGGAATCGAACCCACGACCTCCAGCTTAGCAGTCAGGTTCACTAACCACTAGACAACAGGCCAGTCAACTACCAAACTTGAGGAAAATTTTATTATGATAACGGTTATTTATTGTAACTATAAATTAAGATTGAATTGAACGACGATAGAATTGTAAAAATATATATTAATAAGATGCAAATTACAAATAAATAATAGTAAGTACCTCAGGACAACTCACACACGGCAATTGCAGACGAAACTAAGCGTTACCTTGTTCTATGGTGACTACTAATGAACATATTTTTAAATACATACATATATAGATATATTTTTACACCCAAAAACATGACAGGCAAGTCTGGAAGAAAGAATATAATTTGTACTGTACCTGAGATGATTCAAGGAGAACACAACAACTATTTCGCAAATACAGTTTCATAAAAAGCTTTGAAATCATTTTATTATCACCCTAAACTCCGTCAGTGTCATTAACTGCCGAATTGACGGCAACAATTTATCGATATCGATAAACCATGTCACCCGTGTTTTAGTATTGGATCCGACTTGTTTGGTTCAAACATAGGTTTGTTTATGTAAATGGCTCGCTCGATTCCGCTTTGATGTGTGACAGACGGCGTGGGAGGCCGTAATCGATATTAGATAACATTAGGTTTACATCTGTAACTGAACAACGCACTGTTGAGTCACATCGCGATTATCGTTACGTAATTGATCGTTTATCGATAACTTTTGTGTAGTCACTAACGATTGCCCAGGGCACGTGAAGTCGCGTTTATACCGTTCGCAATATTCTTGCGGCTTGAATTTTTGTACGCATGGCTTCAATTATCGAGTACATAGACCACGCACGTATCTAGTTCAAATTGTTTCTGGCAAAACGTTAGACCTATCGACTTACTTGGGCCAAGAAACGAAAGTTGAAATCTTTTACCAAGATTACCAATTAATAAGAACTTAAGTCAACCAAGACGGGTTACTATTTTTTCTGTTTAGCTGGGCTTCCAAACTGTTAGCTTTTGTTGTGTCTACATTTTATTTATTTAACCCTATTGACCCGAAGCCAACAAATCGCAGATTAAATCCGGTCAAGCTTACTTGTGCAAATGGGATTTCTATAGGAGAAGTGAAAAAGGAAACAGATAATATGGCATAGTATAGAATATAGTATAAGCATACGAAGCGTTCATAGCCCTGCGGCTTGTGTCGATCGTAAGTGCTCAACAAAGTTAAGCAACAGCGGCCGCGGTCTATCAAGAATGCTTCCGTGCTTCTGAGAGCACGTAAAGACGTCGGTCCCGCACTTATAGCCTGGTGGAATATGTTCAAGGCCTCCTCAGTTCTGAGGAGATACCTGTAGTCATTAGTGGGCCGTTAATGCGTTTGAGGCCATAGAGTATAGTATAGAAAAATAGGCTCAACATTGTTAATTCTTGGGTCTTAATTAACACAAGATAATTCTCTCATATTAGTTTACTATTAAGTACAGTTAAAGCGGCGAAATAACCAATAAGCTTTGATAGCCTAATGGCTTGAACGTTGGTCTCTTGAACAGGAAGTCCAGGGTTCAAATTCTACTGCGCGCACATCAAATTTTCAAAATTATGAGCGCATCAGAAGCTAATCCGCACTTGGCCAGCGTGGTGGACTATAGAAAGTAGCCCTTTACATTGTGAGTGGAGACCTGAGCTAAGTAGTGAGACAGATAAGGGTTGCACAGAAACCGCCGAAATATCATGCGTGCTTAATTTTCGTTTGACGGAGATCAGCTTCACAGTGTAAACACCTCCTTATGTGTATTTGTCCAAATCATTGATAACTTGTGTTGAATGATGTTCGATTGTGTTTATATAGCGGTATTTCCGATTCGATTTCACTGGAAGGAAGAGTTTGTTACGCAATATGTTTTTAATTCCACTCATTCTCGAGTTCAAACTCGAGTGACTTTGGCTTCAACTCAATATTAACCACGGGTTTCCTCGTAATTGAGAGGCCTCGAGCATACTCCAACACGCTGTTCCTATGCGGACTGATGGAGAAGTTAGTGGCCAACGCAAGTGTTGAAATTTTCTATGCCGCCCGAAGGCCTCCGACAAGACTCTCGACTACCATCCGACGATTACATCCGTTTTATTTCCTTAAAGACCAATAGACTCTTTTTTAAGATACCAGCTGTGTAGGCTGTAGTTCGTAGTAAGTAGTCTACGCTTCTAATGCGTAGGTAAAAATCATACTATTCTGATCGGTTTCAAAGTATTGTATAAGGTTAAAGTTAGTCACCATAAGGCTTCTTAATATTTGACAAATGAATGCGCTATAAGTCACTTTTTGCATTAAATTATAATATATAGGAAACTTAACCAAAAATCATAACCATAGAGCTTTCTGGAAAACATTCCAATTCTGAATAAAAAATAATTTACATGACGTAAACGTTTGCCGGGTTAGCTATCTAGCTATAACTGTAAACGAAATCGGGTTCTAGAAAATCGCACTGATATTAATATCATTTGAATATAATTTCTAAAAATTATAAGGTTTTTGGGTTAAAAATGACGATTACTCCTGGAATCATTCCCGTAAAAAATATTTTAAATGAATTTTCGGAAAAATGAGTCCATCATAAATCGATTTTACTGAATTCGGCGCGGTGGCTAGCACACGCACAGTAGGAAGCCATCTTTAGAAATGCCAATAACTAGTAACGTTAATTTAAAGTTTTCTTCTAATGGACTTTACTATTAATATGATGTTAAACTGAAATAGCAATCATAATGGTTAGGTTTGTTTGAGAATTGAAATTGTAGCGTTAAAGCGTTTTGCTTAAAAGCTTTTTTCCAGAGCTTTAAGCATTATCTATAATACAACATTTCATCATGAAACTGTCATTAAATCCATGTACTCAATATACCGAAAAAGAACGAATTGAGGTAAAATTAATTGCTTCGACTTTTAACGAGCAAAAAAGCACCTTTAATTTCATAACACATTTTTGTTATGGGTCAAAATATCATTCCACATAATAAATCTGTATGTGGTCGCTGTATATAGTACATGAAAGAAATGTATGTGAAATAATTACTTAAATCCAAAACCAATAATTTTTAGAATTTTAGATTGTTTGCCTATTTATATGTGCATTTGTGCGCGCTCATCTGCGAAACGGCTGATCCGATTTTAATTCTGTTTATTTATGTGTTTTCTATTAAACTCGAAAATTTTATTCACAATTTGAAAATTTACATCCATTTAGAAGGATCACGGCCCTTAGCTATATCGGAGTTGTGGTCTGTAATGTCTTTTCATATTGACACATTCAATAAACTCGAGTTTCTCAAGCGGGTATTGTGTGAGCGAGATCTTAAACAACGCGGCATTTTGCTCGCAGCATTTTGCTTGCGGCATTTTGCTCGCAGCAGATACTTCATCGGCGCCTGTAATTGCCCATTAATTGCCAACGGTAATTCTCGCGTCAGTATACCCATTCTCTTATTGCAATAGGCGTAACGTACTGCATTTTCTGTTGTTTTTACGGTTCACGTCAATACGCAAGAAATGAGTACGTTTTTGGTATGTTTTTAGCGTTCCGTAGTAAATTGTTGTTGTAAAATCAACGCTTGTTGATTCACCATGTCTGTAGGTCCGCAGATTAGTGCAGAGAATGTTTCTGCCGTCAATTACTTAGTTACTTGAATAGAAGATGAAGAAGAAGAAGAAGAAGAAGATATATTTATTCAAAGAATGCTCAAAATAACACTGTAGTTACAATTTAAATTAATTTATGATTAGAATT
>DWKC01000350.1:0-13440 GCA_018249195.1 Racta chiria
CATAGACTTAAGTATAGGAAAAAAAACCGAAGAAAAAATCCCCGGTACACATTTTAAAAAAAAAAAAAACACCATCTATTACAAAAATGTTTACTAGCCTAGTCGGAACTGGGAGCAGAGCAGAATATTTCCATGCGTCCTTGTCATTTAAGT
This sequence comes from Racta chiria, assembly GCA_018249195.1. Lineage (NCBI taxonomy): Eukaryota > Metazoa > Arthropoda > Insecta > Lepidoptera > Hesperiidae > Racta > Racta chiria. The sequence continues at coordinate 154 of DWKC01000350.1, forward strand.
ACTCAATTATAGTATAGTATTTATAGTATCCCTTGCCTATAAGCTGAGATTTTACACGTTTCTTGAATAAATGCAAAATAAAGGCAAATCTCGTATTAATTTATGCATTTTATTATAGAACTGTATACCGAGCCCCACAAAAGATTGCTGGACTTCGAAAGTCTGTACGAAGACGTGACTAATTGATCCATCCTTCTAGTTATCCGTTTATTAACGTCTATCAAACGGTATTTAAGAAAAATGTGAAATTAAATGGCAAGGATGCGAGGAAATAACTTACATCCACAGCCGGTTCATCATGTGACGTATGTGCGATGTCGCACATACCTACATAAAATAGATAGTTTAAGTTTCAGTTCATAAGTGTTTACTATAGCAATCGTTTTTGTTTTCGTAGAAATATTCATAGTTGTCAATCCAAAAAGGATTTCAGTTTTCATTACCGCATGAATTGAATAATTACATAAGCAGAAGCCGTTATAAAAACACTCCTCGAGTATCTCTACATTTAAGGTCGTTTCAAATTATCAAACGGTACTTTCATGTGTATAATGGAATTTCCTTATACGTACACAACCCCAGGGAACTGACGGGTAAAACCAATCAGCTTCGAGCACCATGAGATACTATTGAACATTTAGTTCTATATAGAACATAATAGCAACTACAGCTATATCTATGATAGATAAAAAGTGTACGACTTTGTTTTTATATCCAGAACGGCTTGACCGAATTTAATGATATTTGGTTTTTTGGATTCGTCTCAGCCCCGATTCACAGAATAACTATCTTATCTTATTGTATATAATTTCAATAAATAGATGACCTAGCAGACGTTGTGCTGCAATAAAATATCTTGAAATCAATCAAAATAAGAAAAATTATGGTACCTGTGGTAAATGTTCGTTGCATTGAACATCTTTTGGTATTGGGGCATATCGATATATTTTATAGTTTGGCTGATCTCTTTGAGTTCCACCATCAGATTGTCAAGAATGTTTTTTTTCTATACTTATAAACCTAACCTAAACTATCCTGAGCACACCAAAAATAGTATTGTTTGGACCGATGTCCAGCCGTTCGCGAGATTTGAGCGTACCAACACATTTGGCGATTCATTTTTGTTTATATAGATATAATAATAATAATTTTAAATTTGAATATATGAAAGTTTTTACGTTTGTTATTAAATCTTTTTTCTTCTTATTAATTCACCTTTGATAATCGTCGGCTCTTTACTAGATAAAGGCAAGTGGGTTACCTTCTGAAGTATCTGTTGTGTCGGGAGGTAGACACTTATTTTTTTTATTTAGATATATTTTTGTGTTGATAAGTTTATTCTATTAGGACTAAATTATATTTGAAACTGATGCGAAGAGTTATTTAATATTCCAATTTCTCGCTAATTGCATAACAAGCACAGCATGGAAGGTACAGTGAAATGCTTCTGACAGTTCCATTCAGTTTAATATTATCTAACGTTCTGTTCTCCAAATGGAATATTTCATTGGCATAATGCACGTGCCGATTATAGACTTGTTCAACTTGTGTACCTGAATATGCTTATTATTGACAGATTCGAAATAAGAACTCAGTTTTGTATGAGTTATGATATAGAAAATGTATTTGACAACAAATTTGACAATAAATAAACCGAATCTTTTACGAAATAATTTACAATGCAATAATAAATAAATTAACAACTCACACACGGCCATCTGACCCCAAACTAAGCGTTAGCTTGCACCATGGTGATCAGACAATTGACAAACATACATATAAATGTTTAAATACATACATAAATAGATATAATTACACCCAGACACATTGAAGAAACATTCCTTGCTCATGACACAATAGTTAGTCCTGGGTGGGAATGGAAACCACGACGTCCAACTTAGCAGTCAGGTTCACCAACCACTACACTAACAGGCCAGTCAACAACAACAACAGTCAATACCAGTATTGGCATGGGCTGGTGTATTAATATCCATCCATCTATCTCTTATGACCTTAATGCTGGACATAGACATTTCCAGATTTATGCCATTATGACAAATTGTGGACCTTCTGAATTTAGCAGAAGCGCGCTGTCTTCTTCAAGTTCCAAGTCTACCAGATAGGGGGAAAGTACTGTGTTCCTTTTTCCGTGGTTTCAGAGGTTTAGTTCGAGTAAATTATTATAGGAAAAACATGCATCAATCTCTTCTCGACGACCATAGATAGTCAGTTATATAATGTGAAGATGCGTTCTGAAACGGTGATTTTCAAAGTTGGTAACATTTTGTTTAGAGAAGTTATGTCACCATTACAGACGGCAGGCGCATTTGATTTTGATACTTCTAAATTATTTATAGAATTACGTGACATATTGTTGACAAGTTTGACGAGCAGTGTTTAATTTTATGGTATTAAATTTTGGGAATCATTTTTTGATTATGATTTGTAAAATTCTATTAATGCACATAGTATTCTTTAATGTAGATTCGCTTTTTAATTGGTATACTAAAATTTATTTATTAAAAATATAAGCATGCATCAAAAACGTTTCAAGTCCCTTATTATATGGATACCATACAAAGCTATTTTAAATTCATTATTTTATTACAATTTCCACAATAGTTGAATAAATAGTTGTTAAATAGTTTATTTAGTAATAACTAAATAAACGTTACCAAGAGTCATATTAATCATGTGTATAAAATCTTTGATCGACACAAGATTATTTATGACAAAGAATTAATGATACATTAACAAATTAATATGGTATACGTTACTGGTTTGTCCGACAGAGCACAAACTAAACTAATGACGAGGCAGGGGCGACCGTCACAACTCTAGTTAAACTAATGCGAACAATTAGATCACCTGCAACTACCACATGCCGCCGCTGCACTTCTATATTTCCTAACATTGCATCTGGTGAAATAGTTTTACGAAATCACTGGTAATCGTGTTATAATTTTTTACAAATTTGGGGTTAGATATCGTCATTCATCATACTGTTGACTTGATAGTAATTAGGAAGGTAGGTATTAAAATTGTTCAACATATTGCCTACACTTACCAAAAGGCTTTTATTTACAGACGTCCTGTACACCTAGTGTTACCTATACAGAAGGGGCCGTAGATAAAGTTGTTTTCAATTTGATAAGTATTAGTAACGGTATGTTAAAATTGAAGAAGATCTGGAATACTGGTTTATTTTATGTTATGGGCAGGCTAACGGATAGACTGGTCACCTTTTGGTAAATGATCACCGTCGCCCGTGGACATTACCAATACCAGACTGAGATATCAGTAACGCGTTGCTACCAGGAAGGAATTAAAAGACACGCGAAAAAGACAAAGAAAGGGACATCGGTACATCGCTGAAATAACCGGAATCAATAACGTCAGGTATAATTATATTATATTTCTACTCCGTTCGCGTGGATTTTGTTTTTTTTTTATTTTTTTGTTTGAACGGAGTTCTATAAATTGTCATATCTTATTTATTTGTGCACCGATTTCAATAAGAATACCCCTAAGTGTCAAACCAAGCTTAGCCTAATGCCTTCAAATCGGATCAGCCGTTTCTGAGATTACTGTGAACAAAGGCACAGACAAACAGACAAAAATTCTAAAAATGGGTTTATGGGTACAATTCCTTGCTACAAACCCCCTCCTATAATTTTGTTCCGTATATCTTCTATGTACAGGCAGCGAACTACAGATTTATTATATGTATGATATAATGATTTGATATCGTGATATGATAAGGTATAAAACATTTTTGAGAACGTCTTACGGGTCAGTTATTGTTGTTAAATTACGATAAATACGTGACAGATAAATATTATTCGATTTTATCCCAATTAAAACAAAAACTTTATATACTCGATACTTCAGAGACTTGAATTGCCGCAAAGGTAGCTTCTGTCAAAGTTCTTGGGGAACAGTTTCGAACAGTAGTTACTGTTGCCTAATGGTTGAATCAGTAAACCTGAAGTTTCTTAAGAGAATAGCTCCAGGCAGTTGGACAAATTTCCGTGTAACGCCTGACGATATGAAATTATATGGCCAACTCCATTATCTTCAACTTTGGTGACACCGGAACTATCAAGTTTGTCCCCGTTATATATGCTTTTGGGGAAATCAAAGTTGTATCTTCTTTAGTTAAGTTAGTACCATAGTTCACCATCTGAAGATAGGTATAATTTAAACATTGCCTTCTTACTCTGTGTTCTGTGGCTTTGTTGGTTGTTGTAGATAGACTCTTAGTTGTAGAAGCCTACGAAGCAAGGGGTCCACAGGGAATTATAGTGAGGGGATATTATTGTGTAAACGTTAAATTATTTCTCAACTAATAAGTGTTAAATTAAATCCAACGACCTCCCTGCTCATTGTTAAAAATATTTGGTTTACTTTATTCCTCGCCGCTATTAGCAATAACGTCAAACCAGTTGACGGGTTCAAATTTTCCTAAGCCGGTGAAAGTCGGGTAAGCCTTCAATTTAACTTACTAATTTAAAAACATTTTTTGCCATCTACCGGCCGGGTAGGGGCGGGCCAGGTGGGGCGAAATGGAATCACCATTAAAGGTCGACGAAGGCACTTGAGCGTTTTATCGGAAATAGACTTAATAGTGACTTTTTGGGCCTCAAATTGACATGAATATTTATGAGCCGCTCTTCTTTTAGACGTAACTTCAGTTAGAAAGCTGACAGGGCCCTTTAGGCGCTTATTTAATTAATAGAAAGTCGTAACTTAAGATTAATGTTTCATCAATTTACGAGCTATATTCTGATCACGTAATGTCAACATGCTGATTTCTGAATCCTAAATTCATATATTTTTTTAAATTTTGGGTTTAAATTATTCCTCGGAAGACTAAGCTAGTGAAACAATAGAAGTGATAGTATAAGTAACGTTAAGTAAAAGCCAATCTATTGTGAGTATAAACTCGATATATTTACTGTAAGTTATTCTAGCGTTCTATCTCCCTTTATAGAGCTACGTCATCAGAGAAGCTCTTCTTTGCAACCCATAACTGTCCTCCTACGGCGCCCGGGTCTCCACTTACAATGTGAGGGGTACATGCCATAGTCCACCACGCTGCCTAAGTGCAGATTGGAGGAGAGACCCATGTTCAGTAGTGAGTCATTAACCTAATCGATCTGGTCGAAGCCAGCCAATCTTCCATATACAGACAGCGATCAGTTTCAGATGTACTATATGTCGTTACATCCAACGAAACCGTAAACAGGAAAAATCAAGACGTTGCTCACATCATCAGATTCACTCTATATCTATAACAGACCTAAAATACCTTTATCTGACCCAGACTTAAATCCCCGGAAGCTTAACAACTTGAAATTCGGGAAGGTTCCGAACGGGACGCAGCCGCTCGATAAGATTGAATCTTGGGATGCTCCGCCGTTAGGGGTTTGAACGAGTAAAAACCGGTTACAGGAATATTGTACGTAGGTCATTCAATAAGTTTTCGGATAAAAAAAGTATTTTACTTTACGGGTACTCACGATATATGGAGGTTTTTTTTCTTCGCCTTTTTTTCCACCAGTTGTGGCGCGAAGAAACTCTGGACAGACAAGCATTAGATTAGAAGCATGAACAGTCGCATCTTTGCAAAAATAAAATTAAGTAATCAATTTTGAATAACTTCATAACATCAAATATATCACAAATAAAACTAATTTTATTGAGACTTGTCGAGAGGCATCAATAACTTAGTCTACAAACACTAGTACCGCGCATCGCTCCCCGAAAACGTGAGATGAAGTGATTTTCACAAAATCTCTCGGTCACGTTGACGTTTATCTCTGGATATCCATACAAATGTTAGGCTTCACGCGAGACCCAAATATACACGAGTATTTGAAGTGAGATTCGATGTAAGATAGCGGAATCCAAAAGATTTTGCCAAGAGATGTCTTAGGATCACAAAGAACACAAGAAATCAGTGCTAAGCGTTTGGCATAGGAAGACCTCCCGTCAGGTATACCCATGGTAAGGCCGAGCTCCGATTGTTCGCTTTCGGAACTTATACTCGTATATGTGCACGATTTGGAAAAGCGTGGTCCTGGATACTGTGACATCACCGTGTGGCGTATGATGTCACTACAGGTGGTTGCCAATTTCTGGTAAAGCGATGGCGCTGGCCAGTCTATGGACGTCTTCCAACTAAAAGTAGACCATCCAAATTATTGCATGTTTTGCCATGTATTTTCATATTGTCAGAATCAATTACAATCAGAATATTGCGTTCGTTATATCCGGCATAACTGGCAGACAACGCTATTGTTTGTTATGCAAATGTTTTGTCTTTGTCTTGCCGTCGCCCTTCCACCTTACCAACGCCAGTTTAGAATTGTTTGTAGAGGCTAATTCGCTTTCATGTCGTGTTGATGTCTTCATGTTTAATATTGAATATTACACGAAACATAAATTGAAACTGCCATATCGCAGACATATGCTCAGTAAACGTGTTTACTCGAAGTTGTTTATTTAAGTAGGTGTGTAGAAGGCATTATTTATTTTAGGTCATGTAAATAATAATAATGGCAATTGTTTACGTGATTTTAGTAAGCGATACTGATATTGTAAGTCCTACGACTGTATTACAATTGTGAAAGCCATACTGTATAGAGACTCCAGATACCTGCAGTATATTGCATTAATAGATTTGAATTAACTTTATTAATTATTTCAAGTATATAATAAACATATTAACAGAATGTTGTGCGAAAATTCGGTACAGTTAAAACAAATGTAAAATTTACTACCGATATAAAACCTTAGTTCTTTCTTCCATTTCACTATTCCTCTGGGATCTGGGATGTCTCTTAAACTATACTTACATAGTAAAATCGTTTATAGATAAACTACTTTTCTCCCTATGTACACTTTGTATAGTGTACAATATCTATAGCAACAAAGTTTGTGTAACTCTCCGAATGCTCAAGATTTTTTTTCCATGAATCCACCTACTAACTACAGCAATCTACCTACCGACCAATCTATCCTACCAACCGCACCCACTGTTGCTTTACTCGCTCAATCTCTTACGATTGACGCAAGCCACCGGTCTATAAGCTATTCGATTCTGTATGTCGTAAAGCGCATTGTGAACTGAACAGTAATCGTAATGCTACGCGATTTCAGTTCTACGCCTGTTTCAACGTCATCTACGTGGCTGCTACGGCGTGTTTCAAATACGTCTACGACTGTGCTACCGTACTTCAAAGCCGCGGCGCTTCGTAGCGTGTTCGTATAACTTAACGCATATATATACGTCAATCAACGTTATATTATACCTTATATATATATAAATACCGTGGACGTAATGCACTGTACTTAATATGTGTAACGTGATTACAGCGTAAGCGTAGGATCCTGTTATAACAGGTTGCAAATCTTATTATATTTATTATTAGAGTAAACGACTCAATAGAAATCTTTGTTACGTTTTTATAAGCGTGAAGAGGCTTGCATTGATCCTAAATGAACCGGGTTAAGCAAAAAATTACCGACTCTTTGGTTGGCCACTAAGTCCTCCACCCTGCGCTGCTCCTCAGTTACGAACAGAGACTGTAAGAAATAAATTGGAATCTTGTAAAAAAAATTTGTTCGTTGTTTATGCGATTAATTTTAAGGTAAGAATTTTCAAACGCACTAAGTTTTTTTAACATCAAACTACCAAATAAATGTAACAGTTCTCTAAAAATATTTTTTCTCTTTAACAAGTTACGCTCAGGAATATATCGAACGATATAAATTCCAGCTCGTATAACGGAAACTTGTCTTGTTCTATAAATTTGGTTTCTAAAAGTTATAAGTTGCAATTTTTCCAAATTTACTTCTATTTACTTATTTTTTGGAAAATATATTTGGCATTCAAGGACCAACTGAAGCTATAAAATTGAGTAGGCCTAAAGCATACTCTACCACGATGCTTCGACATTGGCTGTTGTTTTATAAGTTTTTTTTTTATATTCACAGAACTTGTTTCTTTATGTAATTCTATACAATTGGTAGTAAAGCTCAGAGTCTAGAATTTTTTTTAAGGCTATGCGTATCAGGTGTTCTCCACCGCCCGATGGACACTATGAAATGATATATTAGCAAAAGACCACAGATTACAGAATTTATATTATGTATTACAATCTAAGCGATCGAAGCCCGGCGGCGTGTTTCAATCGTATGTGGTCGATAAAGTTAAGCAACAGGAGGCGCGATCGGTAGGAAGATGAGTGACCGCTAGTCTAGTCTAATCAAAAGTTTCATGTTTCATCCGGGCTTCGGGGGGCACGTAAGGCCGTCGAGACCAACGAGGCCGGTTGTCGTCGTTAGATTGCAATCGTAAAGCCATATCGAAGGACTTCGGACGGCATAATAACTTCCGACACTTGGGTTAGCCTCTAAACCCTACACAAATCCGCATTGTAGCAGCGTGGTGTAGTATGCTCTACGTCTCCTGAAAGATGAAATCCATGCTCAGTTGTGGGTCATCAATGGGTTGAAGTCATTACAACATTTACCTTGTATCAGAACATTTCATGCCACGTAAAGGCTGACTATATTTACACATAGTTACTCGTTTCTGTAACTTGCTCTAGCGTCAGTCAGTTTACATACATTGCAAGGAGAATAAATCTTACAGCGATAAAATGAGACGTGCTTGCGGGCATTCTATCGATGCATCGAATAGATCTAAAATCGAGTAATAAAAGAATTGGCAGAACTCTGAATTTCTCCCCAGCCAACGTAATGGGGTTGTTGACGTGAACATTCTATTTTTGAACTCCCGAAGTAACCTGACTTGCTCTATGACTGAGGTCAAGTCCAGTTTACAAATTGAGTTACGTGATTCTTAGATGCAGAGATAATATTTGATTTATGGATAAAAGAAGCTTATCGTGATTTTAACTAAGACTACTGAACCGATTTTAATGAAAATTGGTACAGAGGTGTGATAGAACTTGATAAAAAATATAGGCTACTTATTATTGCGAAAAAAGGCTTAAAGAGTTTGAAATAGGCAATGAAAGTTTGTCATTATCCAAGATATACCCTTAACACTTATTCACGCAATGCAAAATGTAAAATTTAGTGGAAAACTGTTCCACGCGGACGTAGTCGCGGGTAAGGGCTAGTTTATTATAATTTAAAGGACATTATTCATTACAGAACGTTCCAACTGGATAGAGTAGTTAATGGCTTTGACGTGAAAGTATTTAACTTTAATCAGGTTGCATTAATTTATTTCATGACATCCCCTGGTAAAATTATACTCAGATATTTTAAATTCGATTAAATTATTATTTACTTTATTTAAGCAAGTCACTTAATGTCTTTGTTACTTACCATCGGGTGACTTGTCTACACATCTGCTTATAGTAAAAAAACGCGTTCTAAAAAGATATTGTTAACCATTTTAAAAGTAATATTATTGTTAAAGAATTAATCAATAAATATAGTCAATTAAAACATTATGATAATATTATGAATCTAACTCACAAATAAGACATTTTTAATTTATGTACAAATTCACTCTATTATCTATGATGTCTCTGTTAACCATGATGGTCTTTGCCACTCCTCTTTCTGCTACCAACAAGCGGCCATTACGCTATTAATGTATTACTGTTGTTGTGTAAAATCAACAATTATTAAAAATTCAGTCCACTTTTCCAACAAGCATCGTTTTCTTTCATACAATTATGACACGATTTACCGTTGTTAAATGATCCGGACGACTCGAAATCCCAAGCTTTTTCTTGGCTTACTTAATCTCCGCAGTACTTAGCGAGCTTTATTAAGTTACTGCTCAAAATCTTAATTTCCCATGCTGGGATCTCAAAAATAATATTTGCAAATTAAGCACTCTCAACAACAAAGTTATGCATAATTGTTTCAAGCTTCCATTATGTCATCAACAACGTATTAGGGTTTGGACAGCAAAAAGGTATAGCGAGGCGCGCATTTGTTAAGATGTAAATTTATTCTGGGGAACAAAGAGCGGTCGAGTCGACGTCTAACACAAAAACTGTATGAGTTTAATGGGAGAGAAATGTATTCAACCCAGATTACCATTATCAGGCTCCAGTCTAATTTTCAAACAATAGATGGACATTAATATGTTCAATGATTTGTTGCCAATATTTAAGTATCTGGTAGAAGGAGCTATCCTCAGTATATGCTAACACCGCCGCCTAGCGCAATTTGTTGTAACTAAGATTAATTATATTGTAGTAATTTTTTAAATGGTTGACCAAACCAAATTTAAATGTTAGGTGTACCTGACATTGTTTGGAATATTTTAAAAAAATGTTAAAAGAACTACATTAGAACAGAAAACATTGTTTATCTTTTTGTGAATGTTCATATGAAGGTATTTAGTCTACTTAGATAAATTTTTGTTTGATAATCATACCCCGGCTTGCGTCGATCCTACGTGATCAACGAAGTTAAGCAACAGCCGGTGTTGGTGGTGAATGCTCCTCAGTTCTTAGGAGATTCCCGTGCTCATTAGTGGGTTGAGGCCAGTGTTGGGCTATTTGTCTTGTCTACCTATTTATGTGATAACCCAGGTATAAATAAATAAATGTTATAAATATCTTAAGACAACTCACACACGGCCATCTGACCCCAAAGTAAGCGTTAGCTTGTACCTACAATGAAGATCACAGACACGTGACAACTGACTGACAAGAATATAATTTTAAATATAGTCCTAAATAGGTATGTATTATATATATATATACAATATATATATATATACATTCCTCAACACACACACAACAAACATTCTTGCTCGTCACAGAAAAGATTGTCCTGCGTGGAAATCGAACCCCTGACTCCCGGCTCAGTAGTTAGGTTCACTAACCACTAGACCATCAGGCGAGACAAGTATGTATTCATTATCTTAATATTATCATTATCAACTTTTATCGATTGAAAGATTGTAAATTTTTATAACAATATCTACAATACTCTTCTTTTATTCATAACTAATCGATAAATCACGCCGCATTGACGTCGAATAGTGTTTAAAATTGCAGAGGAGCGAATTCCGTGTCGATTACTTTAATTGGCAACCCAATTCTACTTTTACCTGCCAACTTAATTCCCTGAAGATCTCAAGCGTTCCGAAGCAACACAAACACAGTAAAGTTGGACATGTACCGTATTCTATGTATTCTAATGTGTTTAAAAAGTATTCTAATCTAGGTATAATTATAAGTAATTAAATAATAATAAATATGTACCATTGTAAAAAAACTTTAGTAATTATTTTATGTTCGACCGTGATTACTATTTATGTCACTAATTCGAAGTACTTGTAAAGAACAAATCATTCTAGCCCAAACCCCATTGGTTTATTTCATAAGTCCTATGACCACCTTCTAACTCCATCATCAGATCAGCACCACGGTACCATATTATTGCATTCTCACTCAAACCAAACATATATGTGCAAAATTTCACCTCAATCAGACACTGGAAAGGGGGTCAAATTTAACTTGCAAGATTCAACCCTTACAAACACATACAAGTTAAATAAATACTTGTGATTAATAAAGTAATGAATGTATTTATTGTTCACAACGTACTTCGTAAAGATTTTATTTGAAACTCAATTTAATCTTTTTCCAGAAATGGATGGATGTAATCTTTTATTGTAGCGAACACAATTCTCCGCAAAAGCATAACACTTTACTTAATCGAAAATTCGGTCGTCGAATCTTTTCATTCGAATAGACTCGGTCTTATTTCAGTTCAAATGCAGCTGCAGTGTCCACTTAACTGGGTGACGTCATAGCTATAATATTTACTCAACAGACCGAACCGATTACGGCCAGAACTTCTGTATTAGTTATTATCGTGCTGTCAGTCGCAGACCCTGATGCGGCCGACAACTATTTGAACGATACTCGAGGACAGCACGTATCTATACTATAATACAAGCAATTCTTGTATAATAACAGAGTAGGAATTACTATACATATTTATTTATTACGTTCCACTATATTCGTGGTGACGAGATCTAAGAATTAAGAATTCTAGTCTAGATTTAAGAAGTGCAGTGTTAGTGGATACTCTCTTCAGTTCGCTGTACCGTAGCAGTTTGACCGAACTTTAAGTTACTTATTAGTTCCTTCCTATTATATAGCCTTATGGCTAGATTGTAATATCTATAAATATTTCCAAATACCTTATATACGCAAAAAAATACTCTTATCTTTGTTTGTATTTATAATACCGCCTTCAGACCAGAGGTAGACTGGTAAAGAATAAGTATAAGTCCACCTTCTGTACCACACTGATGTACCACATGAACATTTAAATTAAATTAAATGTACAGTGTGACGTGTCAATGTTGGCGCCCACACAGCACACACAGCTCTGTTTGTTCGGGACCAATGGCAGTTTGTCCAACTGCAGCTTCAGTGGCTTGATATGGAGCAGGTACAGCTCCTGCGTAACATTACCGTGATTTGGCACGAGTGTTGCGAGTCAGGACGGGAATAGCACCCCTCGTCCCTCGTCCCTCGTCCCTCGTCCCTCGTCCCTCGCCCCCCGCGCTACCGAAATACTGCCCGTGACCCGCGCGAGGACTCCGGCTGCCGAACGATGTGCTCTTCACATTTCCAGTCGCAGAGTTTTTGTTTGTTTATCTGTTTGTCTGTTTTCCTATGCCTTAGTTCGTGCTAATCTCAAAAACGGCTGATCCGATTTGAATCACTGACGTATTGGGCTAAGCTTGGATTGACATTAAAGGATTTTTTTTAAAATCGGTGCAGTAATAAAAAATATATTTTATTTTTATTTAGTCGGAAAACTTACAGTTAATAAGCTAATTTAACATTAATAATAATCTAATTTAATATGATACTGTTTCAAGAACTGAAATTAAGTGCCGTACCATCTCCGACTGTTGTTAGATTCACTGAACGCTAATGGCCCCAATGTTGAAGAGATGCAGAGCGATTGATATACAGCACACCTAGTTTCACTTGGCGGCGTGGTCGTCGTGGCGTGGTCGTCGTGGCGTGGTCGTCGTGGCGTGGTCGTCGCGCGGGACAATCAACTGGAACTGCGGTGTGGGCGGCCGCGGTGCCGGCGGCTGCGGTGGGCCAGTGAGGAGCTGCCCCAACTTGCGTTGGCCGCGATAGGACCAAGTGGCGCGTGAGTCAGTGTTTCAAGGTACTCATGAATTAATGCTAATATTTTTTTATAATGCTACCGATGGAAATCTTTACTTACTTTACCTTTAACTACGAG
>DWKC01000351.1:0-13434 GCA_018249195.1 Racta chiria
ATATGTTTTGACTGACTGTGTTTTCTGAACAATTTCATAGTGAATTCTTCCTAGAACCTATCTATCATTTATGTTTCTTAAGTGAACAAATATTTTTATTCAATATTAGGAAAGCTTTCGTACCAGAGTGCAATATTCATACGAAAAAGACATATTTATTGTATGGTAGTAGGGAGTGCCTTTATTTAATTCCGCGACTACCCGTGAATATATTCACGTTAAAACATTATGAAACGTAAACGCTATCCATCTTTCACTTAAATGTCACGGGAATCGAACCCTTGTCCACACGCTTCGTAGTTAGTCACTTGTGATGGATTATCAAAAATGGCGACATTTTCTCCGCAAGTATGTTGAAAAATATCGTATAGCACGCGTGTGCATTTGATCATTACATACTCAACTGCCTTCCATTACTACCAACTAAGCTAGTGTCGTTCAAGCCGTATTTCACCATACCTTCTGTCCCTTGATTTTACCAAACCATTGAAGAACTCCAATTTTTCTTTAATAACATCGTGCGTAAATGCTGCCACCTTCAGCCCTCCAGTAGTACCACTAGTGCTGATCAGAAACGCAAACACTTTCTTCGTATCAATATTTACTGGCCTGAAATAACCGTTGAAAAGGAGATTAAAAAGTTTATATTACGTTAGCAAACTAAAGGGCAAACTTATACTTAATCTTCTATTTTATGTTACACTAGTTTCCGTTTGTGGCTTCGCCCGTGTTACTCGATCGGGGCAACTTAAACGTACCTAATGGTACTTAAAGGTACCTAATAGTACAAATAAAATATCTAAATATGTACCGAGGTGCCCTAAGAGCTCTTTCACACGGACGCCACGTCGTCGTCGTCGTCGTCGTCGTCGGTGACGGCTGCTTTCGACAACGTGCCGTCTGTGTGTAAGAGGTCTAAGTTCGATTCTCCGTCGAGGTAAGTAATAATGTGACAGGATGTGATGTCCACGATAGATGCACGCGACATAGGGAATCCTATTGCGATGTTATGAATGTGTAAAGTTGAAAAAGATAACATAAAACTTACTCAAATTCATTAGAAGAATCATCATCATTATACGATTTAATGAATTTTTCGATATTATTGTCTGGATCATCAAATGTAATAACTTTTGTATCGAGTCCAATCTCTTGGAGAGCTCTGGTATAGTACTCGTATGATTCTTGCTGACAGAATGCTATTTTCGGCTTCGTTATATTAAACAAGGTTTTAATTTCATCTGTGAATTGAAATATTTCTTTATAATTTAGAAGTACATACAACTAGATTAAATCAATCAAAAGTGCATTTTTAAGGCCATCGCTCATCTATACGCACCCGTACTGCGCCGCAACCCCGTGCTGCGCTCCGTTTTCGGCGATTACGGACCTATTTAATGCGTGTACACATTGTGAGTGGAGACTCGAGCCTTGTAGTGGGACAGATAAGGGTTGCAAAGAATATATTGATAATTTTTAGAGTATTTGAGAGCGGCCTTGGATGGTTTGGTTTCGCCATTTGATAGCACCACCAGAAGATAGAATTTCCAGGTAGAAAAAGGTTTTCTGGACACGCTAACTCAATAATTTCAATGGTCATTTGTCCTTATATCAATAATGAACCTTACCATATTTGAAATACGGATCAACTCCAGATATCGGCAGTCCATTGAGTAGTGCCGCGTAAAACGGTATATGTAGATCCAGGTGGTTTCTTCCTCCCAGGGACAATACATCTCCTGGCTGCAGACCAAACTTGCGGAAACATTTCGCGAGACAAATCGACCTGGATAATACTGACTGGCTGGTTTCCTCCTCGCCTGTAGCTGCATCTATCTAAATAATAATCATAAATTCTCCATCGAATAATTTGCATATTAACTTTTTATATTGGAATAACCTGTAATGGCTATTACGGGGTTTTTGTTGATTTTTCGGCACCTAGAAGTTAAAATACGTTAAAGCTAAATACGTTATTTTTTTGTCAATATTTTTATTACCGGATTATTCGCGGGGAGGGTAATATTATTTTACGCGGACGTAACATCATAAGCCACATGATTTTGATTACTTACGCTCCTTCAAGATTTTGGGATAAAATGTAAAATCCTTGCAAGACTAAAATAAAACATTAAACCTAAAAACTGCTAGGTATTAACCCTTAACTTTAGATTCGGCTCACATTACGTAGGTATTATTATTATTATTATTACGATAGGTTTTACCTACTTATTAATATATACCCATTGTATAAGTACTTATTACTTATTTTAAATTAAGTAGGTACCCATAATATGTTAATACTACTACCTACTTAAAATGAATTACATTATAAAGGTACCTACTTAATATAATAGCGGCAAGACAATTAAAATAAATATCATTAATGGCTTTTTTGCTTTTTCCTGGATCTACATGAAGTCCAAAGTTTACCATCTAGGTAATTAAATACATTTTAGCCTTGAAATTACATAAATAAACTTAAAAACACACAAACTTACATTTGTAACATCTCTGCGATTACTTAATTAAAGAAGATGAAATTTTGTTGTATTTTACGGCGATAAGATATAACATTTTAATATTCTTGAGTGATTTAAAATTAAGAATACCTCAATACCCAGACCAGAATGAGGACGATTAGACTGGTCCCTTTCTCTGAGGTATGAAAATGATATTACGAATAGAATAAATAAAATTCACATGGTTTAATATCATATCAATACTTTACTTAACACTTTTATCATCTTTATGTAGGTAAGTTAGTATTCCTTTTTTAACATAATATTTGCTCTCACCGACATGATACACTTAACAAACAAAACGATATACATCACGCAATAGTCAAACGTTGCCGTTTCGATCAATAAACGATGATTGATCTGGTACACCATATCATGATATATATATGGTCAGCGAATAATTTTTATTACATTACACGAAATGGTTAAACATATTATGAATTAGGACTAGCTGTGCGTGACTCCGTTCCCGCGGAATTTGTGTAGACGGGACTCTTTTTTATTTCTGCACCGATTTTAATAAAAATACTGTAAATACAAGCTTAGCAATACACACACCGAAAACAGAGATACAGACAAAAATTCAATAAATGGTGGTTTTGAATTCTATTCCTTGCTACAACCCACCCTATAAGTTTATTCCACATACCTTCTATGTAGACAGCGATTAGCTACAGATTTATTATATGTACTGTTATATCCCTTGTGTGCATAGGTTTTAACTAAATAAGGCCAAAAGGTGCTGACTCGCACCTATCGACACAAGCCACTGTCCAGGGAGACAGCAGTTCAATTTAGACCCGTGCGGAAGCCACACCTCTTCTATTTCATAACTACAATTTTTATTAAAGGGTTTTTGTGAACAATTAATAAACTATTTTTTGTGAAAGTAAGTCTTTCTTTTTTTTAAAAAGACTCCACAGTGTCCCCGTATAACATTTGGTGGCAGCTAAAGGGGATTTCAAAAGTCCCCCGGAATCGTCTCCGGTAGTGCTAAAAGTTGTGAAAACCGTGTGAAGTGTTAAAAGTGGAAAAGTGTAATAAAAGTGTTCAGTTTAAATATTCGTATAACAAATCTATTAACCAGTGATGTTTATCACCGCATTCTTCGTCACCGCCTACGCACACTTCCAGTGAGTCTGTAACTTTATACATTTCTTCGAACTGCACCTACATCATCGCATCACCATGTCTAAAACACTAGATGAAAGAGTGAGAGAGGAACAAAAATTGCTTATACCCGAACCGGGTACCAGCAAATCATCTGTATCGTCGCCCAAAATCATTCAACCAAAACTAGAAATGGACTTATCTATCTTGTTTAAATTCATTAACTCTTACGATGGAAGCCGGGAAACCCTCAACTCATTTGTAGTAAACTGCAATCATGTGTATGACCTTGCAACAGAAACCCAAAAACCGATTGTTTTTAAATATATTCTAAGTCAATTACGCGGTAAAGCGGAAGTTGCCTGCTCGATAAAAGAATTTAATAATTGGGAACAATTAAAAGAGTTTTTAAAAAATCAGTTCGGCGAAAGAAAACACTACTCACATCTGCTAACCGAATTACAAGAAAGCAGGCAGGGTCCGCAAGACAGCGTCAGTCAATTTGCTCTGAAAATAGAGACATGCCTCTCACAATTACTTACAGAAGTGTCAATTTCTACTACAAAATTAAAAGAACTACCAGGCCGTACAGCTGCGATGGAAGACCTCGCTCGCCATCATTTTGTCAATGGGCTTCACCCTAGAATTTCAACAATTGTGAGATGCAAGTCCCCAAAAACTCTTAACGAAGCTGTAAATTTTGCTATTTCGGAGGAAAAAATACAACAAAGTATGTATAGGAAAATTCCAGTGTCTAATGAAAATAGGATTCCAAGGTACAGAATAAATACTTCACAGCCTCGCAGGTCTCCAGACCAGGTACGTAACCAAAACTTCTCCAAAGGTCCAACAGATGCTAACACTATATTCTGCCGATACTGTAAATACCCAGGTCATTCAATTGAAAACTGCAGAAAACGTGAATACAACAATCGCGCTCGTAGTAATGATCGTCCTTCTACTTCCGGATTTAGACCGCAACAACAACGCGTACATTTTATTGAATATCCTGAAAACGAAAATGAGTCTAACTCCAACTATTTTGGAAATAACACAAAAAACGAATAAGTGACTCGTATCGGTGTCGTGCGAGACACCATTCTGATTCCAAATGCGACACCGTTTCTAATAATTTGACTAAACCCACTGTTCCCACTACGTTCACTGTTTCCACTGCATCCACTGTTTCCACTGCATCCACTGTTTCCACTGAGTCCACTGTTCCCACTGCATCCACTGTTTCCACTGCATCCACTGTTCCCACTGCATCCACTGTTTCCACTGCATCCACTGTTTCCACTGCATCCACTGTTTCCACTGCATCCACTGTTTCCACCGCATCCACTGCATCCACTGTTCCCACTGCATCCACTGTTTCCACTGCATCCACAGTTTCCACTGCGTTTCCACCTGTAAAACTTACCACATCCGCTGTATCCGCCAAACCTGTAAAACTTACCACATCCGCTGTATCCGCCAAACCTGTAAAACTTACCACATCCGCTGCGTCCGTCAAACCTGTAAAACTTACCACATCCGCTACATCCGCCAAACCTGTAAAACTTACCACTCCCGCTGCATCTGCTATACCTGTTATTCTTACCAAACCCGTTACGTCCGTCAAACCTGTAAAACTTACCACTTCCACTGCGCCCGTACTCTATGACAAATTAACCAGTCCTGAAGCTAACGATGAGAATAAAATATTCGAAATCACCACTGACCCTACTAAAACCCTACTTCCTCATGTTCTTATCAATTCTACAATCTCAGAAATTCCATTATCCTTGTTAGTAGACTCCGGGTCAGCGATAAGCCTTATTAAATCGTCTTGCATCCAAAAACCTCTCAAATTAATCAATGAACAAATAAACCTCAAAGGGATCGAACCAGAGAAAAGCTCTACAAAGACCCGTGGTCACTTCCTTTTAAATATGTGTCTCTCTAATTCCCCTAAAAAGTCGATTAGTCACAAATTTCATGTGATCGACAAAATTCACTTGCCCTATGACGGAATAATAGGAACAGACTTGCTCAATTCCTTTGGTTGTAACATTAACTACACTACAAACAAGCTTCAAATCAACAGAGTCTTAATACCAATACATTTTCATGAACCAGTCTATACTATTCCTGCCAGATCCGAAATGATTATAGAATGTTCTGTTTCGAACCCCGAATTAAGAGAGGGACTCATAATGGACCAAACTCGATGCAAAGACATCTTAATAGCCAATTGCCTAGTTAAAGTAAAAGATAACAAGAGAATAAATATAACAATTATTAATACCTCTGAGTCTTCAAAATCCCTTAACTCTAATTTACTCCTTACATTAATTCCAGTTGAATCAAATGCAGTGACCTTATCCACAGACAAACCTAAAGAATATTCAATAAATGCTGTACAGAACTATAACTCAATCACACGCACCCAAGAAGTTCTGAACCAACTCAGAGCATCACACTTAAATAGCGAAGAAGCCAATGCCCTTTACGAAATATGTTCCAATTACTCAGACATTTTCTATTTGACCGGTGAGCCACTCTCGTACACTAATGCATTAGAACACGAAATTAGTACTACAACAAATGAATCGATCCATGTTAAATCATACAGATTCCCTGAATGCCATAAGCAAGAAGTTCAAAACCAAGTTGAAAAAATGTTAAAAGATGACATTATTAAGCCGTCGATGTCTCCATGGTCTGCCCCTATCTGGGTTGTCCCAAAGAAGTTAGATGCTTCTGGACAACGGAAATGGAGAGTTGTAATCGATTATAGACGACTTAATGACATCACTGTAGGAGACTCATATCCAATCCCAAATATCAATGAGATATTAGACCAACTCGGCAAATCAAAATACTTTTCAACTCTTGATCTGGCGTCCGGGTTTCACCAAATTAAAATGTCGCCAAAAGATGCTGCCAAAACGGCTTTCAACGTTCCCCAAGGGCATTTTGAATTTAAACGCATGCCTTTCGGGCTCAAAAATGCCCCTTCAACGTTTCAGAGGTTGATGAACACAGTACTTACAGGTCTACAAGGCACGAGATGTTTTGTATACCTTGATGATATAGTGATATACTCATATGACCTTACTTCACATATAAAAAACCTCGAATTGATATTTAAACGACTCAGGGAATTCAATCTTAAACTCCAGCCAGACAAATGCGAATTCCTTCGCAAAGAAGTCTCCTACCTTGGACATGTAATCACAGATAAAGGTGTTAAACCTGATCCTGAGAAAATCAAAGCTGTATCCGATTTTCCAATCCCGAAATGTCCAAAAGATGTTAAATCGTTTCTAGGTCTTATGTCATACTACCGAAAATTTATACCAGATTTCTCGAGGTCGGCCAAACCTCTAACTTCTCTTTTGAAGAAAGACGCTCCGTTTATCTGGCATAACGAGCACCAGCTTGCTTTCGAAACCTTAAAGTCTTGTCTGATCTCTCCACCGCTTCTTATCTACCCGGATTTCGCTAAGAAATTTACACTTACCTGTGATGCTTCTAATTATGCTATCAGCGCTATCCTCTCACAAGGAGATGTCGGAAAAGAAAAACCAATAGCCTACGCATCTCGAACCTTAAATAAAAACGAAATCAATTACAATGTCACAGAAAAAGAACTACTCGCAATTTTATTTGGTTGCAAATCTTTCAGACCATATCTATATGGTCGCAAATTCCATATCATAACTGATCATAATCCATTAAGGTGGTTGTTCAAACATAAAGATCCGTCTAGTAAATTGCAAAGATGGAGATTGAAGCTCGCCGAATACGATTATGAAATTATTTATAAAAAGGGTAAACTTAACTCAGCTGCAGATGCATTATCTCGCTATCCACTCAATAATTATTTAAATCCTGTTAATGTAATCGGTACAAAAAAGATTGATAAAGCGACTCCTATTGACTTACCTTCTACTTCCGCTGATCCTTCCGGTTCTCCTCCGCTGCAGAACCCTGCAAACCCTCTCGAAGCTGGCGAACAGCTCCTACCAAGTCCGTTAGATGAAGAACAGTGGAACCTACCTTTTCTAGACCCCTTACAAAACCTCGGTTTCGAACTCCCGAACTCTTCTTCTTCTCTAAACCCCGCAATGTCCACGTCCGACCCTGGTAATCTGCCAAATCCTGAAAGAAACATTAATACTAATCCTGAAAATACTAATTCTAACTTACCTGACGCAGATCCTCACCTCGATGATATCCTAAATTCGGCTGCTAATCCTAATGATACTAATTCAAATTCCTCAAATTGTGATGCTTACCTTGATGATATATTAAATAATCTTAACCCTAACATACCTGATAATCCCAATCCATCCGGCGATTCTATGTCATCAGAAATTAATATACCTAGTCCCAATATGTCTGATGACTCCTACTCCGACTTCTTAAAATCTATGATAAACAAAGATTATACATATAATACCGTCATCCACGAATATACCAATCCATTATCTTCTTCTAATTCCAAAGTTGTTGTCATTCCGACTTCTGTAGACTTAGATGAATCGGTTCCGTACATAGAAGAAACATTGAGTAACTGCAATGATATTACTGAATTCCTTACAAAAGAAAGAGTCCTGCACTCTTTCCTAGAACTCAAATCAAACGAAAAATCTTACTATTTCCTATTTATGAAAGTGTATCACTTCGACATTATATCATACCCTGATCTATTTCAATCGCTGAAGTCCCTAAAGAGAGAATTACTTACCAGGAGCGATGGAAAACCTAATGAAATTGCTATATCTGATTTCAAAGATCCATTTGTAAAACCATCCTTTACAAAAATATACAACATATTAGCCTATTTATTTAATAATACAGAAATTACAATTAAAATATACCGAAATTCCATGATTTTTCCAACCCTTACCGAGATTCCTAAGATACTAAAAGAAAATCACGACATACCCATCGCTGGTCACGTAGGCTATTCCAGAATGTACAATCGCTTAAAAGAAAAATATCATTGGAAGAAGATGAAAGTAGATATAGAAAATTATGTAAAGAAATGTTCTCAGTGTCAAGTGAATAAAGCTCTTCGACAAGTTAACCGATCCCCTATGCAAATCACGTCTACAGCTACTGCCCCTTTTGAAAGAATTAGCTTAGATATTGTGGGTCCACTCCCTGAAGCCGGTCAGATAAACCTTAAATACATACTTACCCTTCAGGATGACCTGACAAAATACTCAACCGCATATCCTATTACAAATGCCTCAGCTGAAGAAAGCTGTGAGTGTCTTGTTCATTTTATTTCACTATTTGGAATTCCAAAAATGATTCTAACTGATCAAGGAACAAACTTTACTGCAGAACTATTCAAGAAAACATGTGAATTTCTAAAAATAAAGCAGTTATTGGCTTCTCCATACCATCCCCAAACGCAAGGCGCCCTTGAAAGGAGCCACTCCACCCTCAAAGAATATCTTAAATCTTACGTTAATGACAATCAAAATGATTGGCATAAATTCGTATATACAGCCATGTTAGCTTACAATACCAATGTACATACAACTACTAAATTCACCCCTTACGAATTAGTCTTTGGTCATAAGCCCTACCTTCCTGATTCCATATATAAACCCTTACCGACCGACACTTACCATGAATATATTAAAATGTTGAATAACCGCCTCAAGATATCTCAAAATAAAGCTCTTGAGAATATTAACAGGTCAAAAGAATCCTCCAAAACCTATTATGATCAAAGATCACGCTCTGTTAATTACAAGGTTGGTGATATGGTTTACCTCAAAAACCATGTAAGATTACGAAAAGCTCTCTCGCCTGTATGGAAAGGACCATATAAAGTGGTGAAAGTTCATGGGAACCATACACTCTCCCTCCTTATAAACCGTCGTCATGTCAAACATCACTATGACGAAGTGAAGTCCGCAATCCCTTTTCCTTGAATGTATATATTATGTTGCTAGTTAACTGTTAAGTATATCCTAGAATTAAGATTTTCGTTTCTCTTTTTACAGTCTGATAATACTATGCCTCGGTGTCACACATGGCCAAGATATCGAGATAATCGAACAAATCACGGAAAGCCCCGGAATTTACTTTAACCCATCAGGTTCTTTAAAATTAGTTAGTGACTATATGCATGTCTTAATGCCAGTAGAAATTAGTTATATAAAACCCCATATAGATAATATTAAGAATGCACTCGAAACAACAAAATACTTATGCTCCCAGAGTGAACTTTTACATAATTATGAGTGTCAAAACGCCTTTCAACCACTCATCTCTATGTTTAATGAAATTTCAAGAGATTATTTTTCCATATCACATCTCATCCCCATTAGATCAAAAAGATCTGCATGGATCTCCGGTATCGGCACAATTTTTAAGCATGTGTTTGGTACATTGGATGAAGACGACGCAATGAAATACGACAACGCCATACAAGTTCTAAAACAAGGTAATAACAAACTACTAGATCTTGTAAAAGATAATGTTATGTTTTCTAAATCTGCTATTTCTAATTTTAACAAATCCATAACGGAAATAAATAAACATGAAAAACAATTAAATATTATGCTTGAAAACCTATCTTCATATGTAAATAATTTAACGTCAGTTACTAATTCAATGATCTTGAGATCCACTATACATGGTGCTTTTAGTGTACTCCATTCTACTATGCTAAGTTTATCTTATAAGTTGGAAGACATAGTTAATTCTGTACTATTTGCTAAATCTAATACTTTGCATCCATCTATTGTAACCCCTAATGACTTGTACACTGATCTAGTAAATAATGTAAAGCACCTCCCTAAATATACAGAGTTTGTTGTAAACTTAGAATTTGATAATATTAATGTAATAATTAATCTCTCCGAAATTGTAACATATATCATAGACAGCAAACTAGTTTTTAGCCTTAAGATTCCTCTAGTTAATGTAAATAAATATAAGTTGTATAAAAATATCCCAATTCCAGTACCGCATAATGCAACAAATTACAAATCCTATGCATTAATTATACCAACGTCTACATATTTGGCCCTAAGCCAAGATAAAGCGGATTATGTGACATTAAATGATCTTTCAAATTGTAAAACTGTTGATTCTGATACTTTTATTTGTAAAAATATTAACGAATTTAATACACGAGATTACCCTATTTGTGAAACTGAAATTTTAAGTAAAGTTTTAAAGAGATTACCAAAACAATGTACAACAAGATTTCTGTATGGTCATATTAATATTTGGCAATCATTGGACAATAATAGGTGGGTGTTCACTCACTCTGAACCAACAAAATTGAACGTAGAATGTAAAAACAAAATAACTGAATATACTATTTCAGGTACAGGTATATTAACCTTGGAAACCGACTGTATCGGACTTTGTGAAAATGTGAAATTAATAACTAAGAGACACCCAGTTTATAAAATTAGTCACATTAATTCAGACTTTAACCTAATTAATGATTCATGCTGTAACCTTGCTAAATTTAAAGAATTTAACTATAATAATTCCATTTATAGACTTCCAGACTTAGATTTACACCGATTGAACCAGATTAATGTTAGAACAGACGATATGTTGCAAATTGTACAAAGATTAAAATCAGAAAATGATTCGATTCCCGTATTTGAACATAATTCCATACTTTTATATTCATTTGTAATTATATTTGTTATTTTTATCTTCTACTACTTCTGTAACAGAAGATGCGTGGCTTCTCTTCGAAAATTCAAACCACATTACAATTCTGATCCACAGGATCAGAATCAGGACACAGCTCCTGAAGAAATCCAAATGAATCCTCAGCCGCGCATAAGAATACATTGAAAACTTCGCCATAGCCCAAGTTTTCTCTCAAGCAGGGGGTTGTTATATCCCTTGTGTGCATAGGTTTTAACTAAATAAGGCCAAAAGGTGCTGACTCGCACCTATCGACACAAGCTACTGTCCAGGGAGACAGCAGTTCAATTTAGACCCGTGCGGAAGCCACACCTCTTCTATTTCATAACAACAATTTTTATTAAAGGGTTTTTGTGAACAATTAATAAACTATTTTTTTGTGAAAGTAAGTCTTTCTTTTTTAAAAAGACTCCACAGTGTCCCCGTATAACAGTACGCATCTTAATCTTATGCCTAGTAATATTAGGGATGAAGGTATGAAATTGAAATTTGTACTGCAGAATTGAAACTTTCAACGAACGAAATCTTCTAACAGAAGTTCGAAACGAAACGGAAATTCCTGTCCTTGAGATACATCTCTGGGGAAACAACAAACTGCGTAAAAGCTTTTCGTAGTCCGTTGGAGCTAGGTCTGTACTGTCTCGAGTACCCAGGATGACGTACGGTCTAGCTGCAGCTCCTTTACAGGTACAACAGTCTCTCGTGCAATGTGAAGTCTTGCGCTCTAGTGGAGCAATATAGGTTGAAGATCGATTCATGAGTCGCGGCTGATTCACAGCTAGTTTCGACATCATGGTTTGAAGTTCAGCCCAGTGTAACGTGTGTAAAATAACACCATCTGCTGTTATTGTTTAACCAGACCTGAGATATATACTTATAAAAAAGGAGGTTGTCATTTCGTCTCGTGTATATATATATATTTATTTTAAGAAATAACGTCATCCTGGCGAGCCTCTTTCACCCAATGGGTGTATACGTTGCGAGGGTGTATTATACATTTTTATAAACATCAGTATCAAGACCCAATTCGTTAGAAGTATGTCTCAAAACAAATCAGGCTCGATTCAAAATATCACAAAATATCAAAGTCACTCGCTCTCTGAATCGCGCGGGAATTCAAAGAGCGCGGGATGACAGTTCGCGGGGGCGGGGAGAGCTATGATGCGCGTCGCTTTGTATAGATGCGTTCAGAAATTTTAGGTATTACATTCGTTATAATTATATATCACACGTTTTTAGAGCTTTTTTCACTCACCCCAAGTGCACTCTGTGTGCCCAGGAACAAGGCGACGACTACCAACAACCTCAACATTTTGTGAAAATGAAAATGTGAAGTGATATTTTTTTCATCCGTCTTTTATACTTTACCGATGTTGGTAATTTTATGCGACAGATGCAGATTTAAATTCATGGCGAAAATGTCATCCGTGAAAAGTAAATAGTGAAAATAAATTACAGTAGTATATACTACTAATAATACATATATTAAAATACCTTGACCCAACCCTAAAAATGTGTCGGAATTACTGACTTTCCTTCTTTGTCTAGGATTGTTGAAACAAGAACATTATATGGGTATACTTAATAGGTTAAGTATGCCCTAAACAATTTGCTTTAAGGTAGGTACGTAACGTGTGACTTTTTTCGGAATTTACGTTTTGCTTGCAACCTTTAAAGTTATATATTAAACCTTTAAAATTATATTTAAATATTGTACCATAATGTAATATCAGTTAGTGTGAAAGATTATGAAAATAAATATTGTAAGACGTGTTCTAAAATAGTTATAGATTTCGATGTGAAAAGTAGTATTTTGTGCCTCAAATTAGACCCTATCCTACATGTTTAGGGGGCTCGTCCGAGTTATGAAGAAATCTAATTTGAAGGTTGACACAACTTCCACGCTTGAGATGCCACCGAAGAAACAAGATAAGAAGAACGACAATTTAGATGAAGAACAGGAGTACCTACTACGTGCAAATCTCTTTCAAGGATTTGGAGAAGTCAATGACTTTTCTTACTAGAGATGAAACCTATTGAAAAATTTCTTGACGAATTTGAAGATACCGCTCAGATTATGAAACGGACTAAAATGGGAAAATTGTTATAGGCA
>DWKC01000352.1:0-13434 GCA_018249195.1 Racta chiria
GAAGTATTGTATTGGTATTATTTAAGAAAATTTTATCAAATTGTAGTCTTAACATATTTAGTTTGTCTTTAAAATATTTAGTTTACAATAATTGATGTAGAATTGATTTAGAAACATTGTTGTTACTTATTTTAAGTCACATTGTTATTCAAATAATTCAGTTATCTCAATCAATTCTCTTTATTCATAAATCAACAATTTCCTGCATTGTTCCTTGATTACAGAGAATCGCTGTATTCTTTAAATTAATAATATAGCAACTGATATTGTTTGAGAGATAATATCTTGGAATGTTTAAGCAATGACAGCAAAAATCTAAGTATATTCTGAGTTAAGGGCATATTAAGGAAAATTGTAGTTTTCCTAAACCTGCTACTGATGCCGAGATAACGCAATTTGTAGATAAGTTTGTATTAATCGCAACATGACGAGGAAGACATATGTGGGTTTTCTATCTATCTGGTTCAAATTCAATAAAAAGACAATATAATCTAGAAATGTGAATTTTATTCAATGTCTGGCTAATCTTGGCAATCCACAACAGTATCTTCATTGCATTTGGAAGATCTGTGTAGATAAGATGTCAATATATAAATAAAATTACACGGTCCTAGTCTGATCCTGGAGCTCAAAGGTGGGAAAATGAAACCTAGAATGCCATATATTAACTGAGTTTGAGCTGACAAAATTAGCTGTTAAACTAAAGTTTTTGTCTATACTGTAGGTACTCATTGGAAACTCATTTTATGTTTCAGAATATAATTGTTGTATACTATGGATTTAAAAGGAGATGAGGATGAAGAATTTTTTCAGCCTCGACCATACCAAAGTCAGCTTGAAGAAATTGCTACAACCAAAAATACATTGATCCACTTGCCCACAGGTAATTATAACAATTATTTTGTTTCTTTATTCTTAATTTTAGATGCTCATACAACTTCCATATTTAATAAGCGATGGACTACAAACTACTATGTTAATAAAAAGATAACATCATGTTTTTTTCAAAGGGATGATTAACTCGGTAATGAACAAAGATCCATACAAATGAACATGTTTTACAAACCTAGATATCTCAGCTCCGATTCCATTTAGACATTCTTTTGTAATGAAAAAATGTTATTATTTATAAAAAACTATTGAATAGCTATTAATTTCAATGCTAGATGACATTGAAATAAATATTTTATATGGCCGTGTTTCTATAATCTATGTAATAGATTGATTGATCCTAAGGGTTCTTCACGAATTTGATCCAACTCAGATAGATTGTAATTTAGCTTCTATTTGTATACCTATATTGCATAATAAATTAATGTTTTACCATATTCCAGCAACACTTTTACGACTATTTAGAATCTTATATCTCATTCCCGATATTACTTACAGCCAAATAATCAGATTGGACAACCAGATTGTTTACAAGTTTGTAGTTTTCTCATCTTCTTCTTCTTCTCTATCTTACTTATACTCCACTAAAATAAAGATGTATTGATAATACCTACACAATACTACATAGCTACGTGAATAAATGAATGTGAATTTTGATTTGATGAGTGGCTGGCCACTACTAAAAGATGACCCCAACAATAAAGCTCTTAGTTGTTCTTTCATGTATAAAAATTATTAATAACCAGCTGAGCCCGCGACTCCTCTCGCGCGGAATTTGTATAGACTGTATTCTTTAAATTGTCATATCATTTTATTTGTGCCTCGATTTGAATAAAAATACCCCTAAGTGTCAATCCAAGTTAGCCCAATACATCAGTAGAAAACTGCATTAAAATTGGATAACCCGTATCTGAGCTTAGCGTGCACAAAGGCACAGACAAACAGATGAACAGATACACAGTCAAAAATTCTAATGGCTGTTTTAGATTCTATTCCTTACTACAAACACCTCCAAGAACTTTCTTCTCTATATCTTCTATGTACAGACAGCGATCAGCTACCGTTTTATTATAAGTATGATGAAATGACTTGCCACGGAATACTAAATGGCCAAGCAAAATTAAATAAATATGATCAACATGTTACATACGTCCACTCTGCTTATCAGCTGAACTCGTAATATCACACACAATATCCTAAACAGTTGATCAGATAATGTCAATTTTTTTATGTAATGTAATAGAATGAACCAAAACTGAGCCCTGTATACCCGTTTCTGTAGAGATCTGGAGTAAAACCTCTGGATATAGAGTATGCTATAACTATCATTTTTCTTTTGTTTTCAGGCTCAGGAAAAACATATATTGCCATAAATCTTATAGCACGTTTCAGACAAGACCTGCAGAAGCCATGGGGCGAAGGCGGAAAGAGGACATTCTTTTTGGTTAATACAGTTCCTCTGGCAAAACAGCAGGTTTGTGTCAATGATATCAAGGTGTACCTGTTTTAAACATAAAACTATTCCTTTAGCTACCTATATTTTTAATCTGCTGTTAGACCATTTTAGGAGGGATCTGATGCTATAGTCTTTGCACCATCAGTAAGGATAGGCTTGGGCTCAAGGATAGATGGAGCTCCTTATCTTACCCTTATAAAAATATTGCATCACCTCTTGATTTCAAGAGTATAGTATTTTTACCTAGGGTATGCTATTGTGGAGACATCTCACATATGTCACACGGACCCATGTCATGGAACATCAACAATCAAGGTCGGTCGCTCCCCAGGCATACCACCTCGCCTAGCGGGAGATCTCCCCTTGGCCAAACTGGTAACCCTCGGACATTAAGAGGGAAGAAACCAGAAGAAAGAAGAAGTGATAAAGAAGATAAATTCAGTGCCGTTTGTGAACAGTGTAGTGCAGTGACATTAGTGCCAGTGGTTACCTGAAGATAAAATAAAACAACATCTAAAAAAACGGCCTTGTTCTTATCCTGTACCATCGGCAGCGAAGAATCCCATATCACACCTCCTTGGTTGACAGACGCACTTCTCAGCACACAAGCTCATCACGGGCTCATCGCAGTCTACAGTGGAGACGCTTCCTGATCCCGTGAATATGACTCTCATGTCAAACACATAACATACTCGCTCTCTGCATCAGTCATAGCACTCTTACCGTCTCATCTCACTGTAGCTATAGGGTATTGGCTGTACAGCAACACCTCACATCTCTACGTACCGAAGATTGATATTTGTTTTTATAAACTCTGTTTATTTATGAGGAATATACATAAATTTGAATGCGAAAAGATTTGCCGGGCGTCTATTTTAACTCACATTATCTGTTCTTGTTTCCTTTACATTTTGACAACTTTTTTTTATTTATAGCAAAAAATGATAAGGAACCGATGTCCAGTGGAAGGAGTGGGTGCCTACACTAGCGAAGACGGTGTGGACTATTGGAATAAAAAAAAATGGGACGAAGAGTTGGCTGCAAATCAGGTGACTAAATATTTACACAATGATTTGGACAAAATAATATGTTGTGGTCAATTAGTAGCCTGTGACAATTTTCATCCTCTTCGCTTGTACTATCGGTCAGCTCGGGAGTATAATTTCATGTACGTTTTATTCCTATGCCTGTATTATTCCTACATTTTAGTCATTCTTTTGCAAGTTACTAATAATAGTGTTAGAGTTAAAGTCGAAATATAGTGTTTAGGATCCACAGCCCGAACACTACATCAATGTTGGACAAACCCTTATATCACAATTTTTTTTAATAAAGTATTGTTCTAATTGTTCTAAAGTACTTCATTATTTAATTTAATTATCCTATTACAATTAGTAAACCAATGTGAGATACGGGCTAAAGTACTATTTAACATCGTCAAAATTAACCCTATCTCTATTAGTCGTGACCTTTCCGACTCCCGCGCACCTCGATAACAATTGAAAGTTATTGTGTCTCGCATATTATGATGCCACGCGGTGTTTAATGGGTGACGGATCAGCAAACAGTACAAATATATAATTATAATGCTTTTGTAGGAGAAGTTTTCTAACGTATCGAGTATTTACCAAAGATAGCTCTGATATACCTGAGGATAGTTACATCATAAAAAAATTGCAGAACAACGTCTGCTGGTTCAGCTAGTTTATTATAACTGTATTTTTTTTATTAATAATTGATGCTCCCGGGGAAACCCTCTGTTCTTTACCTCAATGCTTGCCTTAATTGGTCGACCGTGTGAAGTCGCTAGAGCTTATATAATATACTCGGGGATGGAGGAGGCTAATGGCAAAATATAATAATAAGTGTCCCGCGCAGCGCTGTTTTTCAGCCGTTCCCTTCTGCCGGAAGTCTTATACGGGAGTACAGTCATACGTTCCCCCATTAACTAATTTAACCATATACTAAACACTATTAAATATATATACTAAATATCTAATACGTAATTAATAATAATAATAAAAATATCGAGGAAGCCAGGTCGTGGGAGTTCTATCACCTCTAGATGATGAAATCGGTGAAGCGCCTCTTCGCCCTCAACTGCCTTGCCAGGCCATGCCCATGTTGCCCCAGGCATAATGATGTGCCACATTGCCGGAGCCATTATAGCGAGTGGCAAGTCACCGCCTGCCGTAATCTTCAATTGTTATTCTATCTAAATGGCACATTTTGATTATTTTATAACAGCTATGATTTCTGAAATATATCAACTGTAATATAACACACTATATCAAGCAATAAATGTATTTATTGACCTGAAGATGTGCGACTCCCTGCACACATATTCGGGGAATTTATTTTTTTGTTCAAATTTGTAATAATAAATTGCTGTTCTTCTTAAGTTGGAATTTCATTATATTACGGGTACTTACAATATATTTTTTGGCGCCGATATTTACCATCCAGTTGCATAATGTACACAATCCATGTTGAATCCAGTTTTAATTCAGTGTTGCTTCTCAGAGAGCTGAATCAATTAGCACCAGAATCCTGCTAATGGAATATGTGCCAAATAATGAGTTATTTTAGCTTATTCATTGTTTAATACAGAAATCAATGATTTTCCTAGCTTTGAAATTAACATATTTATTAATATTGTTTCAGGTGATAGTTATGACGAGTCAAATTTTGAATGACATGCTTACTCACGGCTATATTAATATAAAAGATGTTAACCTATTAATATTTGATGAATGTCACCACGCTGTTGATGACCACCCCATGCGTGTTATAATGAAGAAATTTGAGGGTTGTCCAACAAGGGATCAGCCGAGAATTCTGGGTAATTACAATTTCTTGACGTGGTTCCATTAATTTATGTTATTTACTTAGCACGGCTATATACTCATAATGAGGTCTAGAGAATACTCCATGATACTGCTCCAATAAATATCTTAGGACAACTCACACACGGCCATCTGACCCCAAACTAAGCGTTAGCTTGTATTGTGGTGATCAGACAACAGATAAACATACATATATATTTTTAAATACGTACATAAATAAATATTATTACACCCAGACACACAGAACGAACATTCCTGTTCATTACAGATTTTTTTTTTCTTGGATGGGAATTGAACCCATGACCTCCAGCTTAGCAGTCAGGTTCACTAGCCACCAGACCAACAGGTCAGTCGAAATTTTTTATGCCATTCCTAACCATATCAAGTGGAAAGGGTGGATCTAACGTGCCCTACGAAGCATGAAAGAGCTCAAGATGTTTTTACCACTGGCGCTCACCGCACACTTCAGATCTAAGCAAGCTGGCTATGACCGCTTGACTTGTAAAAGGTAAAAGTAAATATGTGCTGGAGAGCGAATAGTTTTACTCTACTTTATATTTTCTTGGCTGAGTAAACGTAACACTGATATCTTTGGTGTTTGTGATAAACGTAGGCGGCGTTGACCACTTGTTAGGTTGGTTTACATTTGGGAGCTTCACTGCTTGTTACTCGGTTATATAAAAAAAAAACTTATACGATCAAGATATCACAAGACTTCCAAAAACAGGAAAGCACGCGAAGGGAAGATTTAATTAATTTATTTTGTTCTTAATCATTTGGTTAGGTATTTATGTTATAAATTATTAGTCAAGTTTATTACTATTAGTTATAATAATGACGATATCATTATATTTCAGGACTAACTGCAACACTCCTGAATGGCAATGTAAAAATTACCAAAGTGAAAGAGACCTTACGAGATTTAGAAACAACTTTTCACTCAACCATTGCGACAGTGAATGATTTAGGAGAAGTCTTAACGTAATTATAACTTTTTTATACTTCAATTCATTACAATAGCTATAAAATAATTCCTTTAAGTATTATCTAAATAAAAAAATATCTTATGACAACTTTCATACGGGCGCCTGACCCTAGACTAAGCAACTATAGCTTGTACTATGGTTGTCAGACATCTAGGTTTTTAGATAGATACAATACAAATATTTTTACACCCAGGCAAACAGAACGAACATTCCTACTTATCACCGACTAGTTTGTCCTGGGTGTTAATCGAACCCACGTCCTCCGGCTTAGCAATCAGTTTCACTAACTACTGGACCAACAGACCGTGCTTAAATATACTTAAACATATTTTACATATAGATATAAAATTGTAACCAATCGATTTCAGTGCATGGAAGATTTTTAGAAAAATTATTACTACTTATTTATTGACGTGGTAGAATCCATATCAAAGAGTTTTGTGTACTCTCAGAAACGGTTTACCCTATTTTAATATGGTTTTTACTTATACATTGTGGAAGTTTGAAGTTACATATACCTAATGTTTGTATTTGATGTGGTATTTATATAAATTTTTTAGACTGTTTTACCAAAGAGAAATAAGAGCAGTTACCAGTTGATAATATAATAATAATTATTAACCTTACTCGAAGTCCTATTACTAAGCCGGATTCAGTCATCTCTTAAGGCTATCCTCAGGTTAATAATATTTGCTTTGTCTTTTCAGATATTCCACGAATCCAACAGAGTTGATACAATACTATTGTCAACCAAATGCAACGAGAGCTGGACAAGAAGCTATTAACTTACTCTGTGAATTAATGAATTTGGTTATTTCTGTTAAATTGCCAGCATTGAAAGCTCAGAATGTTCGATTAAAAACAGGACAAAAAGACATATCAGGTGATCCGAAAAAGGTATGTATTAAAAAAATATATATAATTAATATATTTAGACAACTCAAACACAGCCATTTGAACCCAAACTAAGCGTTAGCTTGTATTGTGGTGATCAGACAAGTGATTAACATACATATATATTTGTAAATACATACATAAATAGATATTGTTACACCCAGACACACAGAACAAACATACCTGTTCATCACAGAAAACTTTGTCCTGGACGGGAATCGAAACCACGACCTACAACTGATAAACATATATATATATATATACACATATATACATGTATATATGCAAGTTTATCACTTGTGTGATCATCAGGTTAGGAACTAAAGCTCAGTTTTGGGTCAGATAGTACCCTTGTGTGATTAGACCCAAGATATTTATTTATGTAAGTCCTATTATTACTTACAGCATATTATTATTTACTGTATAAAAAATTTCAGATTGTAAAAGCGGTGAAGAATATGATATCATCTATGATATTTCATATAAACGAAATGGGCATATACGGGGGTTCAATAGCCATTCTTGCTTACATAATTTTATTGGAGCGACTAAAAAGGAAGGCCTCCTGCAAGGAAGAAGAAACTTTGTACAAGTTTGCCATAACGCACTGTGTTGAGTGAGTATTTGTCTCTTTCTCTACCTTATTTTATTTCTTTTAACTTTCCGGCAACTATTAGGGATGCCCGTGTAACAACATACAAACGTTAAATAGGTATCAACTAGCAATGGGTTACGAAACTCTTTCTTCTAAGCTGGATCCAGTATTGTTTTGAAGTGAAACTTCTATGTTGATGTGGAGAGGGGGTGAAAAAACTTCGTGTTCTTGTAATTTTGTTGTTAAAGCTGCAGAATATTCATGCAAAGATAACTGCCTATATATTATATTCAAATGTCAATAATACGAGTAGCTAGCTACGAGTGCCAGACAACTTTTAACCTCTTACTGCATTCATATGGTCGTCATAAATTGTCACGGATATTTTGACTTGTGCCTAGTTCTTTCGTGTTACTTGTTTGTTGACGAAGTAAGGGATTTTAAAATTCGATGTCGAATGTCGATGTTTGAGAAATAAAATATTTGCGTACCGTTATGATATTTTTACTTAAACTACCATCCTAACACGTCACAGTATCCAACTTGGGATATACAATAACGATCATGACGTTTCGTTTATGTAATCATCAAACTTCGTGTTCTAAAATTCTTGATGTCGAATAATTCAAACATAGAACCAATCTGACCTGGGTGTCGAAACATCGATGTGGCTTTTAAGGGTTAATTGGGAATTTAATTTATATGGTCATGGAGTGTTTGTGACTGGTACACATAAAAGCGCGAGTAGTGTAAGTCAAATACACTGCAAGTTTGTAGTGTTAGGAAAAATACATTATTTTATTATTGTAGAACTACAATAATACAGGTTCCTAAAGGGTATTGTTGCAATCGTGCAATCGACTTCTCTAGAAAATTATACATAAATGGGATGATATACATATATGAATTACTATGCAAATTGCATTATGGGGCAACGGTAATGAACTAATTTCCATTGGAGCTCTTGTAGCTACGAGCTAGCTCTTCTAGCTACCATTTACTGTTGCTACGAGATACTGTTGCTACAAGCCGAGTTTGCTATGTGATACTGTTGTGACGAGTTGAGCTCTACTAGATAGCTACGCGCTGCGGTTGCTACGAGCAGTGGTTGCTACAAGATGAGTGGTGCTACGTGTACATTTAGTATGAAATCCTAAGCTAAGAAATACGACTACGTACCATGATCGCTTTCAGCTGCGGATTTTATGGTTGCTACGAGCTGTGGTTGTTACAAGCTATGGTTGCTAGACGGTCCGTAGTTAGGCGTCAGTTGGAGTAAGATTTATACGAATAGTTTAATGGAGTAAGATTTAATTTAATAATGAAGAGGTATCCTAGAGCAGCACTTAGCAAACTGAAGGAGCAGATGTCTTGCATCAAAGTTTAATTTTCATATAGACTAGCAATCTGGTTGATGTTTTTAGTGACGGACGGCTGAACAACGGTAGAGTTAATTTCCGGTGTTACGAGAACCTCTGACAAGAATTAGATTAGTTCTTCTCCTTAATCCTCGGATAATTGTGTTTGTTTGGAGTAAAATGGACTGATTTTTGGGTAAGCAGAGAACCTTCTCACACACAAGGTACTAGCTTAAAACTTATGTGTACCGAATACCACGACTGAAGAAGTTGTTTGATTTTTTATTGTGGGTAGTAAACTTATCACCTATTATTATTATTATATGATACTAAGCTCGACTTATTGTGGTCAGCATACATTTTGGGATGTTACAAATTCTCATGATATTATGATGATGTATTTTCCGCGCCGATATTTCGAAGCAGTTGCATGGACCATGGTCACAGCTAAACTGCGGTGGCGTTGAGAAACTTATGACAGATGACATTTGACACTAAACATTAGTATGTATGACAAATTTTTTATAAATAAATTAAAAGAATACCTGCTAAAAAAATGTTACTACAAACTTAGTGATTATATTTCGATATAAAGTACGGTATAAGTAAG
The DNA here is from genome assembly GCA_018249195.1 of Racta chiria. Taxonomy (NCBI): domain Eukaryota; kingdom Metazoa; phylum Arthropoda; class Insecta; order Lepidoptera; family Hesperiidae; genus Racta; species Racta chiria. The sequence continues at coordinate 9,637 of DWKC01000352.1, forward strand.
ATCGGTCGCTCCCTCTGTATTGCGACGCCCTAATAAAGGGTTCATATGTGTCACCTATTTGTAACATAATGATGCAATAAAGTATGTCCACTATACGTCTAGACGGTTTTAGCATTTTGTTACATATATTACGACACACTGCACTGACCACATCTTGCTTAGTAGCACTTAAAAAAATTTGAGGTTTACGTAAATCAATCACTGAATTTGGATAAATCTGGATCTGGGGTGTTTTTAATTTCTTTTGACTTGCCTTTTCAATCAGTATTTTAGTTTTTTATACCCCTCATACGTACCATTTTTCAAGGATAGTTGATGATTAAGTGGTTCATTGTTGAGGGAGGAACTTAAAATAAGTACTCTATTATCAGATCCCTGTTAAAAGTCTGGTAAAAGGATTGAAGTTGAACGCATTGTAATTAAAATTGATACAATCTGTGCTATATTCATTTTGTGTTTTAGTAATGTGAATAAACATGTATTTTTGTAAGATTTAACCATTTCAAAATGTTTACTCAGTATATGCTGTTTGTTTTTCCTATGTTACTTCCGTGTAGTATCTTGTTGAGTATTAAATCAACAAAGTGTGGCTGTATCTGAATCACTTCACTTACGTTCTCGCTTCAATTGTTTGTTGACAACTTGTAATACGGAGTAGAATGGTAAGAATGTCTTGTTTTACACCAGCGGCCATGTTCTAAACCGGCGGCTATGTTTTACACCAGCGGATGTCAAAGTTTAGCGACAATTTTTTTTAAAGTAAGAAAAATCTAATCTTACAGGTTAATTGAATATTTTACATAGAATTCTACTATTGCTTTTTTATTTTAATTTTTTTTCTCGCGAACTAGTAATAACTAGTAATAGTAACGACATATCGATTTGTGCGTATATCTACGGAACTCTACTTTGGATGTAGCCTGGCATGCATTGGGCATGTTCTTTAGATTTATTTTATTGTAATTTACCACCTAATAAGAGCCTGTAACAGTTACCAGATAGATTTATTAGCCTTCTAAAACGGAACTATGCACTAATATGTACAAAGTTTCCCAATAAATATAGGGTTAAGAAAAGTAAGCCGTCACGGGACGCACGGCAGATGTGACACATCTAAATTGTTATTCATATGTACGAATAATAATACCTATAACGAAATATGAAGTGGAATATTTAATAACTAGCTAACCTGCCAGACGTTGATCTCCAATTTATTAACACGAAACCACGTCTGGTATATCAGATCTTTAGGGTTTTCTTTAGTAAATATTCGTCACAGAAAAAACTTTTCTTTAAAACCTCTTCAATAGTTTGTAAAAAAAATAGGAGTTTATTATGGCCAGTTTATTATGGCCAATTTATTATGGCCAGTTATATAAACACGTAAAGCCCTACAGTTAAAAGGACCTCTAAGCAGTTTGAGTACGTCTGTTTTAGACAGTTCGTATTCACTCGGCGTGGCTGTATGTGATTTACATCGCTCTCTTTATGAGTGTGCCGTTAAATGTTCCATGTTTGAATATAGTTGAGTTAATTAATTAATTAGTTGTGACATACGTGCGCTGTAGAAGAATGATCGGCGTGAAGCAAAGTGATTTGAATACAGCTATCTTTAATTAAAACCCTCTTGGATTGTTAACTTTAAGATCGGTATTAGGAAAACCTGTTTTAATTGCATAAAAATATTGTTGAGCCATTATACTCCAATCATTATAAAGATGTGTAAATTGACGTACCTTAAAATACGCCCATAAAGGAAAAAAAACAGGTGAACAGATAGCCCTGTAACAACGAATAAACGCACACACTTCAAAGTTTTCCTAATAATTCCTAACCTTCGATTTTACCCTTTGGTTATGAAAACATGTAAAAAAGCGAAGATCCTATTGCACTTCAAATCCGTTACAATTGCCACAAGCAATCGGGCGAAGCGCTCCAAATCTCGTAATAAATTTCGCCCAATAAAACTGCGCTTACTCAAAGTTAGTACTGGCAACATTCCACAAAAGTCACAGGTTCATGCCAAGATTTCAGCTTGCACTCGCTGTTATGCAGTAGACAGATTAAGCCCATTTAATGGTCCTTATGATTCGGAAATCGCAATCATCGTTACCCATCTTTGACTGCTCGACGTCTTTTGTTTGCTTGGCGCCAATTTTTTAATGAATTCGAATTTTAAATGTTAAGAGTTGTTACTAGTAGCAAAAAATTGATCAGCGCTTTTATGCTTCAATGGGCACGTAAATATCCGTTACATTATTGTTATTGTTAGAAAGGCCTTCAGGCTGTTAAAAAAAATCCGACTCTTGGATACTAACCACTCTACTAATCCGTATTGGATCAAATTAAAAATTCAAATTCAAATGCTCAATAATGGGCCATAAATGAATTGAAACCAGCCAGTTACTATAACATGGTAACAGGTCGAACAAAATCGTTTCAAAAGTAATCCGAGATCGAAACGACAACATTAAAATATCCAAAAGAATGAAACTGGAATATCTTTCTTCAGTTACTAGGCAATGAGGAAGGTTCTCGAAAAATATCTACATCGCGATTTCTACGCGAGAGCATAATCCGGGATTACGTCCGTATTGTTTGCGGGCCCCTCGGCTTTCGTAGCTTTGTTTGAAACGCAAAACGAATACGATACCTTGTAATGAAACTTGTACCTTTTTCAGTGATAGAATTATTTTTTCATACCATATTGTATTTATTGTATCAGATCATATTTATGCGTAGGGATCACTTATGTTATAATTTTTTTGTATTTTTTCTTTTCTAAAAAGCTGGCTTCTAAAAATCTTCTTGCATCTACACCTTGTATTTATCATCATCTTGTTCTTTTTTATTCTTACTCTCTTTCTTTTATTTTAATACCTAAAGCCTACAAACGAGCAGACGTATCACGTGATGATAAGTCATGAGTTATTATTATTTAATAAATAATATAAAATTACAATTCTTGCGTCTGCGTTCTTCTTACTTTGTCTGGCTTGAATCCATTGATGGTCTCTTCTCATAACTGAGGGGGCTTAAAGGCCTAGACGCCTAGAGGCCTCCAAAGTTATTGGAGAAGTTAGTGGCCTACCCAAGTGTTGGATCTCTTAATGCCACCCAAAGGCCTCAGACAGGACTTAACTAATGCTGCTTGTTAGGTATATCTAGTGTTATAATGTGACAAGTAGAAATGCCGTTCACCCATTATAAAAATAGAGAATTGCCATTAATCCATCATAGGTGACACCGCTGTCATGTTCCTCTAATTTATTTAGGTTTTTCTTATTTTAATTTTTTCACTTTACACACAAGAATCAGTTACTAAATACTCCAAATAATTCGTCCAAAACTAATTGAATCATTATTGTTTTTCTTACTGCTACTTCAGAGGCAATAAATAAGTGTCATTTAACTAAATTGTCAATTCAAATTATAATATTGTTGTTTTCAAGTCCGGTTGATAAAGAGCTGGTGCCAGAAATACATTTGATCATCATTTGCTTTGATCCTTCTCAGGCATCAGACAGCCATATATGATCATAAACTATATGTAAAATGACAAATATTGTAAAGTTCTGTCAATAAATGATTATTATATATATTATACTAGCTGACCCAGCAGTCGTTGTTATGCAATAAAATGTCAACCAATCAATCAAAATTCGAAAATAAATGGTAAATTTCGTCATCATTCGTTTTCTGCTTTCATTTTAATTTAAATCAGCATGAACTATCACGGCAATATATGAAATTTATTCGAATGACAGTGTCATTGTCATCAGTGCCATCTGTCGAAAA